>JADKLZ010057609.1:0-60507 GCA_021533235.1 Biomphalaria straminea | reverse complement strand
ACCTACTCTTCAAACTACAAAGAGAATTATAAAAACGGTCAAGATGTGGTCTGGAGAGGCTTTAGAAAAAACTTACGAGAATGCATTGAGAAAACTAACTAGGAAATCTCTATTGAGAACTGTCCAGACAGAAGAGAACTAACAGAAACCCTAACTCATATCTATTATTTTGCGAACAATTCCAACAAAAAGAGTACAAGTCTATGGAAAAACAATACGCCCTGGAAGATCAAAACAAAAAATCAAACAACTTATTATTGAAAAGAAAACAAAACAAAGTATAAGGCAAGAGACGATGACTTTCAAAATGATAAAGACAAAACTGAAAAAAAAAGCAATAATTGAAGGGAAAAACACACAAAGAAAACAAAATTGAGAATTTCTTTGTAAATAAGAACTCAAAAGGATGATGGGAAGGATTAAAGAAATAACAGGCTGCGCCTCAAAACGAGGCGAATGATGATGAGAAATTCGCCAACGAACTAAATTGTTTTTATTCTCGTCTTGACAAAGACAATTTTGTTGATCTACACAAAGAAACTTTCAACACTCTGTGTGGCTTTTATCATGAATAAACCAAGTAGATTTTATTTGTTTTAGTTTTGTGTTCCTCTAAACAGCAGATATTTTTCTGGGTAGAAAGTCTTACTCCAATTTGATTCTCATTGTTGTAATTCATCTAATTCTCTTTGTAAAATTTCTGTATCTTGTATTGTTTTAATTGTTGTATATATTATACAATCGTCTTCAAATAATCTGACCCTTGATCACGAACCAATGCAATTTTGTAGTTAATTTATACAGACTAGAAACAGTAGTGGACCTAAGACTGTTCCTTGAGGTACACCAGAGTTATATATTATTTGGTGTTGATTTGGAGCCATTTTTTTATGACAGAAAATCCTTAAAGCACAATGAAGAAATAATTATAATTTATTTGTGATACTGCGAAGATTGGCTCAGTTATAAACAAAAAAATATTAAATGTTACCTGAACACCACAGAAACCTTTGGGTCCCAGGAATCTCTCACATTCCTTGGCAATGTCTGTCCACTTCCATTCAAACAGGTGGACGATGACCTGTTTACCGCCACAGTGAGGGTCATGGTACGGTGCGACACCACCAACTACCACTAAAATATACACAAGGTAAAATGTAAGAATTATATACGTTTTAATCTGTTCAGCATTATAGTAAATTCTGACGATTGAGGATACAGTGTTTCGTTTGTCTACGTCAAACCACGTAAACACAAATATATGCATTCGCATAGTAAAATAATAATAAAATACCACACATACGACACATAACAACAAACCAAAACAAAAGTGGAAATAAATGATAACAGCCAAAGACATTCAAAGACAAATTAAAGTCTGAAGACAGCATGGCAAAAATAAAATCTACGCAATATGTGTGATCCATGTATCTTTTTGTTTGTTGCTGAAGTGTTTATATGCGTTTGACTATGTGTATGCTAATTTTTAGACATGTGTGTATAGTGTATATTGTATATTATATAGACTAGTATGTCGTTGGTATGTAGAAACAAACCCGATGTTCGGTTAACAATTCTCCAGTCTTGATCCTTTAACTGTAATGAAATGTAGATCTTCCGATCCGGAATTTTATTTTTGTTTTAAGTTTAAGAGTTGTGTTTAAGATAAGATAATAATATAAACCACCATTGGCAATCTGTACAGTGCATTCTAGATTCTGACCTTTCGTAATTATATCTCACTCACCCATGTCCTTGAAAGACGATTGTCACGTAAGAATAAGTGTCAAGATCAAGGTCGTTTAGTGTTAATAACGAACAATTCGTTAACGTTTCGAGAAACAACAGTAGTTTTTTCATTAGAACTACAAATATCCATTAGAGTAGAAAAGGAGCTCTCTAATAGATCTCTCTTTAGTGTCTTTTTGAGAAGCTAGTTTTAAGAGGTAAAACAATAAATTAAATCAATCAATAAGCTTCATGTTAAGTGTACACTTGTTAATCTGTTATTAAATTAAGTAATTTTGTGTTTTAATATAAGGGATATAAGGCGATGGGTGCCCCTGTCAGATTTGGAGAGTCAAAGTTTGAAGAGCTGGACAAGTTCACATACCTAGGCAGCATCATAACAAACGATTGGGATGCCAACCATGATATAGCGTGCCGAATTGGAAAGGCAGGAAGTATTTTCCAAAGGCTGCAGCCTGTTTGGACAAGCCAAGCCATTGGACTCGAGACAAAAATGCACCTTCTCAACACACTCGTCATTCCAACTGCAACATATGCATGTGAGACATGGAAGCCATCTGTCAAAATTGAGAAGAGACTAAATGTGGCTCAACAAAAATGACTCAGACGGACTTTAGGACTCAGTTACACAGTTCGGGTCTCAGACAAGGAAATCCTATGCCGAACTGGGAGTCGAACACTTAGTGAGGTTGTGAAAGACCTTCGCATGAGGTTTGCGGGATATGTTCTCCGACATCCCAATGCGCTGAACGCCGCGGGAGGATCTAAGTCTAAAAAGTCTAAGTGTTCTCACGGCGTGCGTTCAAATTTTCTTGACTTTGAATTGAAGAATGAAACTGTTACTATTTCGTAAAGTGGTATTCTAATATTCGCCTGTGCCCCTTCTCCTGTTAGTAAGAACAGTTCCGCCGGACTCAATATCTGAGCCACACGTGAAGGCCGGGAGTTGGACTGGTTGTCAGAGGCTATATGAGACGCATGCCATTAGGAAGCATTTTATAGGTAGTGGAGTGCTTACATCCATTACCACTTCCGGCAATGACAACCTTGCGGAACCTTAACCAGTAAGCTTCGGGCAGGAGGGGCTCGTTAGCCATGGCTGGCTACCCACCTAGGAGAAGGAAAACTCTGAATTCAAACCTCTGCTGCCTTGCAGTTATACCCAATCAAGGGAAAGGCTTCGGGAGTCAACCCTGAGGAAAAACCAGGAGCTGGCGACCCTAAGGCAGTTTGCAGCACCCAGTGCTACACTCTGGCAGAACCTGCGATGCTGCTGACCCCAAACTGTATCGGCACTGCCGTTCCTTTGGATACATCAGCTGCGTGGAGAGGGGGGAACTGATGTGTGGGCGACATCGTTCCGACCACAGCTTATGCCCAGGCATTCATCTCATGGAAATGAGATCATCCATAGTCGCTTCGCGACTGACGGTGGCCATAGATTCTAATATTTCTTCAAGAAAAACAAAGGTCTGCGGCATAAAATATCTGGGTCATCAGCTCTAAGTTCTGGAAATACCACAACATATGAAACCCTTCCTTTACCGTGACAAACAATGTTAGCGGCAACTCTTCATGACAACATATCTTTGGGATATTCAGGTGCTTAGTTTTGCAAAGAGAAACTAGTGATGCCTAAAATACGACCCGCGGGCCAGATCAGACCCGCGACGTTCTTTTACCCGGCCTGCCAAAACGTCTGTGCAAAGTGTAAAAAATATCCTAACTTATTATTATTTTTTTAAATGAAAAAAGTATCTACACATATATTCTTTAATGGATTAGTACCAAGACATAAAAAATGTGTAAGTTTATAACCTGAAATACCAGAAGAAAGTAGGCCCTACAAGTGGACTCCGAATTTAGAATCTGTCTGGAAAAGTGAATAGATCTATACTCTTTTTGTGGAACATGATAATAAGCCAACATATCTGTTTTGTAAAATCTGGCTGCTTAAAAAAATAACTTATAAAAACATATAAGACGCTTTCTTGATTTGAGCCGAAAATAAAAGATTATTAAACCACGTTTAGAGATTTGAGAATCCATGGGAATATTTATCAAATAGAGACCAGAAAATGAGTCGGTGGTGAAGCTAGCTATAATGATGTTCATATTTTAAAAAGAGAAATGAAGCCATTCTCTGAGGTGTAAAAAAAATATGATCAATAAATTTCCATTATCCCATTATTTAATGTACTAGGTCAGGAGATCCATAAGTTTTTACTAAAATTGTTTCAAATCAATTTATGTACATTTACAGTTATTTGGTCCTCGTCTCGACTGTCGGAAATTAAAATGGCCCGCAGGTCGAATTAGGTTGGGCATCACTGGTATAAAAAACACTCGTTAAGAACATTAGACGATATAATGCAATATTTAATAACCTGTTTAACAACAGAATTTTAAAAAATATTATAGTGACTAAAATCACTTTTCATTATTGCAAATTGGGGCTTTTGTCAATTTTACACACATGTATTATCTAATTTATCTTAAATTTCAACTAGCCTCAGACACTTAATTCAGGCCAATTATTTCTTATTTTAAAAAAACAAATACTTACAAATTTGAAGCATTAAGAAGAAAGAAATAAGTTCCTCCATGTTGATTTTTTTCCAAACTAAACTCAAGGCAGAGCCGCTGGGTCTATGTGAACTACACTAAATACGAAGATAAGAATCTGGGTCTGAGTTTGTTCATTTTGAGATAAAGGACGTAAAACTCCTAAATATCTTTTTTTTTTCTCTTCAGTAGATGATCAGAAACAAAAAGATTTAAGCTGAACTACTAATTACAATTTTCGTTTTGTGGATTCTAAAAAAAAAATGTAGTTTACGGATATAGTAGCCTTATTACATATAAAGGCGCATTACTCTGAATCGGAAAAAAGCCGCGGTCATCCCCCTTTCTATCTGTATTGTCCCTTAGAGAATAAACAATTGACCTGCTTTACTGGCTACTAAAATAAAAGATAAAGGACAGGATTGATGGCTATTGATATACTACAACTCAGAGGTGAGCGTCTGCTGAGTCAATAAATGGGCAAGCTACTTCTCTGTAGGCAGCTCTGTGTCATAGGAGATGACGAACTACAGAGAAGGTTTTACTTATTTGTCTAGCCAGTTCTTTTGTTGCTGAACTGTCGGCTCTTTTAGAGACTGTGCCAAGGACAAATAGTGTGCTGTTCTCTTTCGTTGTTCAGCACTGCCGTACAGGGTGTTGGTTATGTTGGGCTGTAGTGGTAGTAGGGTCTGCCTAAGGTGGATTAAGAAGAGGCATTCTAAGAGGATAAGTTTATGATTTTGTGTTGTGTATATTGTCTACAAATAAGAAGGTATATGAGTTTTTTTTATGATAATTTAAAAGAGGTGTATGTCCTGTTCTAAATAGAAGAATTGCTCTTTGCAGTAGAGGGAGTGAATACTGCCCAGTTAGTTTGGCATGGCCATTACTTTGTACAATAAGGTGTTACAATTCATTGCATATTGTGTGTATGTGTGTGTCGTTAATGATGTCACAAACTCACTTTGTAATCTTCTTATTATAATATGATGTTGAAATTGAACTGTTTGTTTACAGTAGGTATCCTCCCACAGGAGTGTGTCAAGTAATTTATTCCTTCTCCGTCTCTTTTTAACTGAGCATAGTATAATGGTTACTCTAGGAGGGTTTACTCCTCGCTTGACCATAAATGGGCGGCCTATTAACAATCTCAGGTTTGTAGATACTATAGAACCACATTAGATAAAATACAGACCAGGTAAAAACTTTACTTCAGAACTGGATGATGCAGCTAGAGCAGTTGATATGGAAGTTAGTGCTGGAAAAAAAATCCAAATACTTGTTTCTGAAGGCGATAGTACCAGATGGTGGTTACTGTTAATTCTGCTTTTATTTTAAACGTAAACCTCATATACATTGCATCTAGACCTAGACGTAGATATAGATCTAGACTTGATCTTGAAAGTTGTAGAACAGAAGTCTAGATCTATAATTACTTCTAGATATAGATGCAATCTATATTAAATCTACGTAAAAATAAAAGCAATATAATCACGCGCACATAATGACTTTTTGACTTACTTAGGCTTAAGTCCTCACGCGCCGTTCGGCGCATTGTGCTGTCTCCATAAAGATCTGTCATTGGCAATGTCTGAAGCTTTCTCCCACCTGGTGTCCACTGTTCTGAGGTCCTCTATGAAGGTATGACGCCAAGTTATACGAGGACGTCCCTGCTTGCGTTTTGTATTGGCCTCCATGTCATCGCAATTCTTGGTATGAGTAGTTTATTTTGTCGTAGAACATGTCCCGAAAACCTCATGCGACGCTCTGTCTCAACCTCACTAAGTGTTCGACTTCCAGTTCGGATAGGATTTCCTTGTTTGAAACCCTATCTATTTACCTGACTCCTCAAATCCGTCTCAGCCATTTTTGTTGAGCCACATGATAAAATGTACCAATAAATAATAGCACAAATTTTTGAATTGCCAGATTACCTAATTGGTAGCATCGTTCATATCAATAATTGTCTGTGATCAAATCACGGTTTTTATTTCCGGTTTTAGCCAACATTTTTTGAAATGTATTCTGGTTTTATTATATTTTCTTTGTAGTTGTTAAGGAATTGTCTTTTTTTTTAAATCATTATTTCTCTATATCTTGTTAATATTAATTAAACATTATGTGTAAGAAATAACCTGTTTTGAGTTTAGTATCAAACACTTTTATGTTTATTTTAGCGAAACTTATTTGGTGGATATTTTCCGCGTCCATTTCACATTAATCGGCCTTTTTCCTATAAGCCGAAAACTAATTTCACTAACACTTAATGCAGTATACAAATTATTTAAAAAATAACGATGCCTGATGCACACTGCCCTTTACGTTCTAGGTTTTAAAATATATTTCGTTTTAAATACAGGACCCTGTGTGACTATATACACATCTCTTGTGCAAGTCACAAGCGTACGATAATGTTGTATTCCTTTTTATTTATACACGATTACAAAGAGAGTTTGTGCAGCTGCCGAGAACTAACCTGTGGATCATCTGTTTTAGAAGGAGTGCAGATGAAAGGATAACTTGACAAAAATTTCAGTAGTATCTTAATTCATACAATACAGACGTTACTTCACAAAAAAGAAGATGATTACGTCTTACGCAAGTAGTGAAGTTTAACCCTTAAAGTACTGATCTGTTTGTTTACAATAAGTGCATACAAAGTGGAATTACAATTCTGATGTTTAGAGGCTAAACTACCATACGAGTTTTAAGGGTTAAACTATTACGAACATCCCTCGGTACCAAATTGACGTCTGCGGGGGAAAAGTGTTACAGACGTGGTCGTACTGTCTGACCGGCTGACATTATTATTAGAATTGCATTGCTAATATTCATAAGTATTCAATAAACTGTTATGAAGATGGTGTCCAGGTATCAACTAATCATCTAATAAATGTTGTATGCATAGGCGCCCACAGGGGGGTGCAAGGGGGTGCACTTGCACCCCCTTGGTCTCTGAGTAGCGAAATTCTAGACAATACAATTTTTTGCATCATTAAATCAATTAACTTCTTAGTAGTCACTGACCAAGTAGTAATTTCACTGTAGTATAATCATAAGGATAGTTAATGTTGGAGTTGACTAGTCTAGGTCTAAAAGTAGGCTAATACGAATAGATGGCCGACGTGCACCCCTCTAGATTATAGTAGCCACATTGTAGCAAATTTTATAAAAATTAATTTCTTAGCAGTAGCAATTTAAGAAGTTTTGCTTCCACTGAAGTACAGCTGTAAGGAAAACTATTGTTTCAATAAACTAGAATATGCTAATCATGTGTAGATGGCTAACCATGTACGCTTTATTATAGTCTTGCAATTTTTTGTACTATAAATAGGGACCCAAAACCGAATTTTTTAAATGGTCACGCAGCTTAATTCTTAACATATTTGTATAGAGCTCGTGATTCTAAGACCAGGGATACCAAATTTATGTCTGTAGCTTAAATATTAAGAAAATTACAAATTTTTAAAAACGCGTTTTTTTGGATATTTTTTTTGGCCTTCCAAACCCGTGTTTTTGAAGGACATTTTAATAGAAACTATAATGCCCTCAAAGATGAAACTTAGGAAAAACATTCATGTGCACACATAGAACTCGCTCAATTTTTTTCAAGCTTGTCAATAAATTTTTTGAGTTTATTTACTTGTGCCGAATGTTGCATTTTATCATTTTTGGCATTTTTCAAAAAGGGAGGTAAAAAACACAAAAAATGTGCACTTTTAAAATTTTGTAACAAAAAAGCTATAAATGCTACATGAATGTACTATATGTCAAAATGCGGGGAATTTATAGATCTACAAGAATAAACTACTTTAAAAAATATTTTATTTCAATATTTTGCTGTACTTATACAATAATATGCAATGGTTTACTAAAACTCTAAAATAAGCTAAACTTTAATGAGCTAAAAATATGACACCAGTATAGCAATAAGAACAAGTTACAGATCATAATTTAGATAATTCTCTCTTCTTCCATAATAATATTGAAAATAATATATTTATTTATAGGGACCTGTGTAAGTATATTGCCAACCAATGATGGTAAAAAAAGACATACAGTCCATACATTTACTTAGATTTCTTGACATAATAATCTATAAAGCCATTTAGCTGAAAGCTATTCAATTATTTCTTATTGAATCTTTAAACTCTATAAGCTGATTTGATAAACTGAAAATCAGAACTCAATTTGTGTGCAGAAAACAAGGCTTTTTTATATCTGCAATGTAATGACCAGTAAATTCTTTTCAGTAAAGCTCAACTATTCTAAACACATAATTTTTGTCATATTCACTGTCTAAACAAAGAATTCTACATGAAAATACAGGATATAAACTGTAATTCCCCAGGCTAATGAATTTTACCATTCAAACACATATATTTGTCATTTTTTTCATTATCTTTATGTAGCAAATTTACACTGATTAGGTTGCATGAACTAGAAATATAGTATCAAGCTTGAACTTTTTTTTTTCTAAAATTCACAAATTTTTAACCAAAATGAACTCCTTCAAAATATATTTTAAATTTAAATAAATTTGATATTAAAATATTATTACTACCGAATGCCAATGTGTTGTTATTAGGCCTACAATCTCAGCTATCTAGCTGTGAGAAGTTTGCCTATCAGAAAAAGAGAAACATTAATATTTATAATACTTGCATCAGAGCAAGTATCTCAATGACATGTTGATCAAAATAGAAAGATTCATTTTAGTTAGCTACTTTCCATATGTTCTTCTCAATTTAAGATTTCATTATGATTTTAACTTTCAACACATCCAGCTTAGTCACTTTTTTCCTTCAATATAATCAACTTTATAGACTTTTATGTAGCCTAAATCTTTTAGATGTCAAAGTTTCACAACTTTTTTTCTTAAAAAAATATTAAAGTTTTTAAAATAGTTTATGCAGCTATAACTATACTTTCTGAAAAATAATATAATAACTAGGTCATAAGTTTATCATTGTTTTATTGGAAAATACTGTCTTGTAATAATCAATAATTAGTATAAATAGTTAGATGTCTTAAAAATATGTTCATATAAAACCTACTCATCTACTGATCTTAAGTTCATTACAGCATTATATAATCCATTTTTAATTTAATAAGAATTAAAATGAATTAATGTGAATATGAATTAATTTTTTTTGTGTGGATATTTAGTTAATTGAAGACTACAAAACAGGTTTATAGTGATATTGAGAATTTTGAACTGAGATCAGTAGTCTAAATATAATACCTATTGACTTAGGGCTACTTTATTGTTATAAAAGAAGATCTTTTATTGCAACTAGAGACTATAAAACATAAACACATAGATTACCTGTTACCTGTTACCTATCCCTTAGTCTGGTGGACCGTTGGGGCGCCAGGCAAGACCTGTGGACCATCTTTCTCCATTCCTCTCTATCCTTTGCCCTGTTTAAAACCTCTTTCAATGGTAGGCCTGTCCATTCTTTGATGTTGTCTTCCCACCGCTTTTTCTGTCTGCCTCTTCTTCTTTTTCCTGGTACTGTTCCCTGGAGGATGGTCTTTGCGAGTCCCGAAGATCTTGTTACATGGCCATACATTTTGAGCTTTCGTTTCTTCACAGTATTTAGCAGGTCATCATGGGGTCCGATCGCTGCAGTAACCCTGTCTCTAATCTCTTGATTTGTGATGCGGTCTTTAAATGTGATGCCTAGGACATAGATATCTTTCTAGATATTAAAAATTCTTTTCTTGGACCTGTCTGAGCAATCAAATTAAAATAAAATACTAATATAGCCTAGAGGTTTTATTCTTGAAATGTGAATTTTTTTTTATTTAAATGCAGTTAGTTACTAATCAGAGTCTATATCTATTATATTAGACCTACGAAAACAATGGGAAGACAATATTAAAGAATGTTCTGACCTGTCATTAAAAGAGATTCTATGGAAAAGGACGTAGAGGAGTGGACAAAGACGTACAGTCATATAGTATAGATATTGTGCGATGCCCCTACGGTTCGTCAGACTAAGGGATAGTTCACAGTGAAGTAGTGTACCGTATGATGAGCTAATAAAATCATCGAAAATATATTTCAAATCTAAAAAATACATCTAGATCTATATAGACAATTAGACTTAGATCTTGATATATATATATCATATGTATTATAATGTAGATCTAAATAGCCTGCCATATAAGCTATTATGCCTAAGATGGTTTCTTTTTAAAGAAGCTATTTGGTTTTAAGTTTTAACGAATAACGTGAAGGACCCTCGTTCCAGATGTCTAGACCAAGATTAGATCTAGACTCTAGACCAAGATCTAGATCTAGGACTAGCCTCTAGATCTATATCTAGATCTATACATGGATAAGTCAAAACTCTCGTAGTCGTACTCTAGGTCTAAATCTAATGTGTAGTCCCTAGGTCTAGAACTCGAGAAATAGGTCTAAATCTAGATTTTAAGACTTTATCTTTGTGTACTGATGTCAATAGATTTAATTTAGTCTTATATTTTATCTATTTTGTATATATAATATAGATCTAGATTTAGTTAAAAAGACCAGATCTACTCTATATTAGAATAGCTTCATTCGATGCCACAATTTGTTGATATTAGCAACGGATACGGCCAATATGTGATGCGTTTCTATACATTTATTACAATTATAATTATTTATTAAATATCTTGAACCATTACTTTTTTATGAACTGTAAATCCTCCTCTTTAATTTGTATCAATCACTTTTACAAAATACGTTTTTAAAAAATTAGGTTTACTTTTGAAGACATGACCCCTTAGAAACACAAAATACTTACAGATTTGTTACACATTAATTTTTCATTAACGTTGGAATATAAATTATTTTTTAAAATTCGGGATAAAAGAAGGTGAAAAAACAATAAATCTCTAATGGCTAACATCTTATTGACCCATCTCAGACATTTTTATCACAAATTATACGATGTAGATTTAATAAAAATAATTTTTCTATAACGAGTCGTGTGTTGCTAAGGTGCATATTTGCACATTCTAGCAGACTACGCACACAGGCGAAATCGCTATTTTATGCGTCTTGTTCGGTTTAAAATGGGGAGCATGTCAACGCTTGTTTTTTAAATAAAATGTACACACTCTTAAAGAAAAATAGACGGGCTTTTCAATGATGACATTAACTAAACGATTACATGTCTTTATCGTAAAGAAATTCTATTTTGTTTTTTATTTTTAAATGTCTTTATATAAAAACAATGTTAATCAATTAGATATTGGTACCATTGTAAAGCTCGTTCATTTTTCTATAAAATACATATGTTCAAAAAAAATATTCATTTGTCGACGTACTCCCCATTTTACGAAAAAACAAACAAGGTATAAAACGATCACAGCCGCTAGCACGATTATTCGGCACGGTGATGTTACGCGTAAAGGATTATCACCCTTATTTTTTAACCTACAGGGAAAACGTTCTATATATTATTAAAGGGCTTAAAATAACCTTTCTAATGGTACCATTTTTACTGCAATCGGATGTTTATACCTTAAGATATGGCAGGGTGAAAAACGCCTAAAACAAAAAAAATGTTACGCAATTTCTTGAAAAGTGCGATTTTTGCTTCGGTTTTGGGTCCCTACTATAAAAAAAAAGTGTGAAATATTCTATTTCACGTAAGTCGTGACAATTTGTTATCTCTTGCACATAATTATACTTATTATTATATTTAGTTATAATAGGACCTAAAATGGGAGAAATATTTTTTTTCTTTGTCCTGGAGAAGAAATCCTTGCTGATTTTATTTAATTACGATAAATGTGAAAGTTATTTTGAACAAGAATGAGGAGTGCAGTCATATGTGTAAATGTATTTATGTTATGCACAGTTAAGGTCGGTTTTAGTGCTAGATAGCAGGTTAAACACGTCCACCAGTTTACGATTGCAGACTATCCAAGAAAGCTCTTAATAATAATAAAGTTTAATTTATAGAGCACTGTAGGCTCAAGGCACTGTGATAACATTAAAAACATAAAAAGGTTACAAAGACAGTTTGTGAGAATACACAAACTCATTATCGGTCCCCGAAGTGGTCTACCCAGGCAGGTAAATAGACAGGTATCAATATTTTCAAAAAGAACATCATAATTAAATTCTTGCAAACAAAAATGACAGAGAAAAATGGAAAAAGAAGGTTGACAGATCTTGTGTTGTCCAGCAGACCAAAGGATATGTGAAAGTGAATGTGGAGTTAAATGTGAACCTGGCCTAACTGATGTCTTATAATGAATATCTAATTGATCTAATTGTCTGTAAGGTTCAATCTCTAAAAAAAAAAAAAAATTAGCTGGTAATTGTTACAACCTATGTGGTCCCTCAGTTTTACACCTGATAATATGAATACCTACTTATTATTTGTTGTTTTAAATTATTTTCCACTTATTTGCATTTTAAATATATTTTTTTCTTAAAAAATGGAAAACATTATTTTTAGATAGATGTGATGGACTGAATGATAAAACTTAAGTAACGACACAAATGTAAAAAAATAATTTTCTACTAAAAGTCTAAAACCATTTGCATAAATGTGTTGAGACTATGGTAAATAATTACCTCCCTTACTAAAGAGCTTCCCGTGTTTGTTACTATTTATAGTGAATAGTTGTAAAAGTGGTGTAATTTATGAAAAAAATGCTTGCATAACTGGCATATGTGATTTAAAAATTAGATTTTTCGCTTTTAGAAAAGCAGAATCTAGTCTTGTTTTCCGATGGGGTATTCGTGCGGCGTTTTTCAAAATTCGCTGTTGCTTTGCTATGTTGTCATCAGATATACCTGCTAGCAAGGCGTTGCAGTAGTCAAGTCGGGAGAGTATGAATGCTATAGCTAGCTTTTTGTTGACTCCGTCGTCAAACTGAGTCAAAGAGTGTCGGATATGAACTAATCATTGAAGCTGAAGATAACGGCCCTTGCAGAGCTGACATGTGTGGGTCGACAGATAAGCCATGAATGCCATCACATGCCATCGTACTAGGCAAAACGACAATTTGAATTGACGGAGCAATGGCAGCAGCAAGAAACAAAAAATATGAGCATCAACATTTGCTGGGTATTTTGGTCATGAAACTGCAGATATCTGAGTCACTTTTCAGTTTGTTTGTTGATGGCGATCGTATTTGAGAACAAGTTACTGGTTTTTGTTCAGAGAAACACAGTCTGTGTCTAACGTCATTGTCAGCGAATACATTAATTATTGTCTAGACATGAATATACTACTCGGCCAAGACTGCGATGGCTGCCCCGTGATGGTTAGCTTTCAGAAATATGTTAAGGCAAGGATTGGTGAACAAAAAGTTTCATTTTCACCTTTTAGTGTGAGACACTATGGAGTGAGAAATAAGAACCCAGTCAGAATATTAATTGCAATTCGTTGTTAACTTTTTCTGTTAGATCGACCGTAGGTAGGCATAGACAGAACGGATAAGCTTAACAACGCGTAAAGTAAATTGTTTGTTCAAATGTTAAATATTTAATTTGAAACAAATATTTACGGGTCACTTATTATCGTATATGGGGGGGGGGGGACCAGTTCCTTTCTTTATTATTCTCCGTAGACGGAAATTTGCACCCCCCTGGAAAAAATCCTGCGGGCGCCCATGGTTGTATGGAAGTACTTCCCTATGGTTAAGTAGGCCCTTTTTCATGGGCGTTATGCTACTCTGAAGACCGGGTTAATCCATACAAAACAAATTGACAACAGCTACACCCGCCTCTAGGCACTAGAGCCAACGTTCCAGTCTGCTCTAGAGTTCAGTACCACTGTCTGAGTCAACTGGTCCTAACCACTCAATGATGCAACAGGTCTGTTGTCATTTGACCGCTGTAATCGTTAAACAGATTCAGGCTCCCTCTAGTGGCTGTTCCTTCGACTGGCTGATCTCCCACCACTAAACATTAGAAAAATATCACTGACAACTTGCTGTTACAAATGATGCATTAATGCTAATTGTCTCAGTAACAGGTCCTCGCCGCTGTCGTCACTTGACCGCTATTCAGGCTATTACTTTACTGGCTCTCTTTATACAAAATCTAACATACTTTGTTGGCAAGGCAACGCTTCATCTAAACTGTTGCGCCGACTCGAAAACATCATAAAAAGGGCATAAACATCCAAAATTACACTCACAACATTGCCACATTTAAAGGAAAACATTTAACAAAAATATGTAAGAAAAATGGAAAAAATCTCGGAAGACAACAGCCACCCGCTCCATCAGAACTACGTGACGTCATGAAGTGGGCGACTGCTGTCTATCAAGACAAGACCGGAGCGGTACAAAAACTTGATCGTACCTCACTCGGGTCAGACTCTATCACCGCCACTCATTGATCAGGGAACATGAAAAGCACCAAGATGCCTGTGTGTAGTCGTTGAATGAACTCTTTTATGTTGTGTCTGTTGTATTTATGTGTATGCTTCTGTTGTGTTGTCTTTATATGAGAAAAGATTCCTTGTAGTCACAAGAAATTTCCGTAAGGATCAATTAAGCAGACTTAGTCTTGGTTTTCAGTTGCTGCACTCTTTACCGGTTGATCTCTATCGACTGTCAATGTAAACATTGCTGTTACTAAATAAGCAATTATAAACTTATCTACAAACCAAAAACCTTTCTAACTAAAAGACTAATAGAAACATTATCTTACCCAGGTTCCTCGGAACTACTTCCTACATGCCTACTTTTTTTTTTCTGGCAAACGACACACTTCTCTAAAAGCTAACTATGTGTCGTTGACCAGAAATACTTCTCTTCTACAGGACACACACCTCTAAAAGCTAACTACGGCGATTTGCTCACAAGGCATGCATGACACACGATAAAGCTAAAGGCACACTCCCCCGATTACACACGGAATCCCCCCCCCCGATTAGACACGGCACCCCACCCCCACTAACACACGGCACACGCCTCCGCTGACACACTGCATACGCCCCCGCTTACACAGGGCAGCCCACCCCCCACTGACACACGGCACACGCCCCCGTTTACACACGGCACCCCACCCCCCACTGACACACGGCACACGCACCTATTACAGACGACACCCCACCCCCCGCTGACACACGGCACACGCCCCCGCTTAGACACGGCACACGCCCCCGCTTACACACGGCACCCCAATCCCTACAGACACAAGGCACACGCCCCCGCTTACACACTGCACCCCACACCCCACTGACACACGGCACACGTCCCCGATTACACACGACACCCCACCCCCCGCTGACACTCGGCACACGCCCCGTTTAGACACAGCACAGCACCCGATACACACGGCACCCCAATCCCCACTGACACACGGCACACGCCCCCGCTGACTCACGGCACACGCCCCTGCTGACACACGGCACACGCCCCTGCTTCTACTACATGACGAGAGAGGTAGCAATCCTATAAGTTCTTCTTTTGGAACTTGGGAAAGACATACACCTGACAAAAAGGCCAACTTGTGCCGTGTCTTTTATGTCGTAAGACTCATATATATCAAGTGATAAGGCAGAAGAAAATCGAATATCTTCCACCTGCAAATATGTAACATTTCAAGACATCGAGAGGGGTGAGCTGAAAAGCAAGTACAAATGGTTAAGAGATAAAATCGAATCTGTCAATTTTTAAACGTTTTTTTTTCAATAAAATAAATAATATTTGCGCATGGAACTAAAGAGCCACAGCTTAACATCCAAAGAGCCGCATGCGGCTCGCGAGACGCAGGTTGCCGTCCCCTGCTCTAGACCGCACCTGTTGGAGAGAGACAGTTACTAAGAAAGCTATGGACAGCGAAAGAACACGGGCCTCAGCTCTGGAAGGAAAATGGACTATGCGAAAAATAGCCAGCTCCTTTACCACTGAAGCGAAGACCACATTAATCTGCATTATTTATGGATGGGAGTGTCTCTCCAAAATAGGGATCCACCGCTACAGGAGCAAATGTGCGAGTTAAACCATAGTCGTTCTACGACTGAAGGAGGCCAATGAGATCCATTCTGTTGGTGGCGAGCCGTGAAAGCTGCTCCGAGACTAAATTGACTTCACTCACACACAAAACCACTGTGACAGAGTGTTCCGATCACAGTATTTTAGACTCTCTCTCATAGCACTTGCGTACATCATCCATTTTGACTGAGATACATATGGTCACGCCTACGAGTCGCTACCACAGTTATAACATATGTTAGCATTGTTATTTGTTGGTTTCATTTCATTGCTTTTGTTTTGTTTTTAATGGTAAATTGATAAACTTGTTTTACTTCATATTTTCGTTTATTATTAATAAAAATCGAAACAGATTTTTTAGTTTTGCCGGCATGATTATTGATTGAGATTTATAATTTTTTTCTGTTTGGGTGAACGCGTTTAATATTTGGGTGTTAACAAAGTAATCTATAACAAAAAACAATGGTAGTACTTTGAATAGTAAAATGAATCTTTTGTAGACATTCCAATTAAATTCCGATTGTCCGAAAATCGGAACCCATTATGCATGTAGTGTGCTTTAACTTGAGAACCACTGGACTAAGGCTTAGCCATCGGCACCAAAATCAGACTGATGCGCTCCCTGGTCATTCCCACATTTTTATATCCTTGAGAGTCTTGGACGCTGAATGCAGAGCTAGAGAGGAGGATCCTAGCAATGGAATTGAGATACTGCAGTAGGATCCTAGGTATCACATTTCAAGACAGCATCACAAGCAAATAGATTGGAGACAGGGTCACTGCAGTGATTGAACCCCATGAAGACCTGCTAACTATGGTAAAAAAAAAACGAAAGCTAAAAATCTATGGCCATATCACAAGATCTTCGGGGCTCGCTTAGACCTTCCTTCAGGGAACAGTACCAGGAAAAAGAAGAAGAGGCATAAAGTAAAACTCAATAAACGATCAGTTTAATAGATTTATATTTTTTATTTATATAAAAAAAATAATAAAGATTTTATTATTTTTATAAAAAAAGTTTGAAATCTTCTTACTGATAAAATTTACTTTAATTTTCTTTGGTTTCAAATCAACAGATATTTTGGTATCACCTAATTTACAGTGAAGAGATCTGGCAAGTTTGGCTGTTGAAATGGAAGACATTCTTATAGCCGCATTTCGCGAAGTGATTCTTGGTAGTGTAGGGCAGTCTCTGAGAGCCGAGGCCGGAGCAGGGCGCGGATGTGGAGGAATCACTCTCCCACACCCCGTTGACCACGGCCTTGACCTCGAAGAAGCCGTTCTCCGTCTTGGAGCAGTCCATTTCCACATCGACAATCCAGTAATGGTTGCCGTAGCTGCAAATGATTAAGATGTAAAACTGGTGATATCTCAATGGAAACTGCGAGTTTCAGCTTACAGTGACATAGCTGGGGATTGGGAGGGAAGTCCAAATTTGAAAGTCTCCCTGGGCATCCTTAAAAGGGGAACCCCAAATGGATTTCCTAAAATGTTGTTGTTGTTTTTTTACATAAAATGATGTCAAATGTCAAAATGCAGGGTGCCTAAAACGGTCATCCATCCATCCATCCGAGTGGCGCTACAGTGGGTCTAGCCTGCTTTAACGCATCCTTCCATTCAGATCTATCACGGGCCTTTCGTCTTCACGCCCTAACCCCAAGCTTTTGCAGATCTTCTTCCACCTCATCAATCCATCGCATTCGGGGTGTGCCTAAAAAGGTCAAGCCCTATTAAATCTCTGGCTAAGCCACTTTTAGGCAAATATTTCTTTCCTTTTAGTTTTTTTTAATTAGCATCCGTAAAAACTAAATACAATCTTAAATGCATTCTGAAGATAATTTTTGATCGATCAGCAGAAGAAATTTTAACCTTTGAACTTTTCTGCTCTTTGACATCAACGCCTAATCTTTCGCCTCAGAACCGGACACAACAGAATAAGTAAGACAACATATGTTCCAGAAGTTCAAAATTGGAACCACTGAAATGTGCCTTTGTGGAGTGTCACGGTAGTGTCACCAGAGAAAGCTGATCATGCCCTTCAAAACTGCATTCTTATCGACAATGGCCCCTGAAACACCCATATAGAACGAAAACTATTTAGAGAGCTGCCTGATTTAAAAACTATTTCGCAGTTCATCTCATATATTGGTCTTGTCATCTGAACACTACAACATAAAACTTAGAACGAAGAAGGAAAAGTCTGCTTTTAAAGACAAAATGGAATCCGTCGCTAATATTACCAAAAAACAAAATGACCCTAACTCATTATTGCCCTATAGTAGTGGCCGTATAGGGTAGTAATGTCTCTGAGCTCATTGGCGTTGATTACTTTAATAATATTGTAATAACTCTGCTCCTGCGCATGCGCTTATGTTGCTCACAAGCACATTGTTAAACATTGGTTGGACTAGTCAGATGAGTGAGGGAAGAAAGTTGAGATTCGCCTGGAGTGATTAAAATTAGATGATAGTCTGGATCTAAAGAGCCGTCCTTCAAGCTACAAGCTTCAAGCTACAGAACTGAATGAGGAACCTGGACCGACACAATGGGGTCTGTGTTAAGGTTTTATGCTGGTAGAACAAAAGACTCTTTGCACATTAGTCACTGTGTTTTCTTATGTTTGATAAGCACATATCATCTGTTAGTATGTTAATGTTAAAAATGCAAGAAAGTACCCTTTCGGGCATTGCGATCTATAAGGTAGATTATGTATCTGTGGCCCACGATTAACGAGAATGTTATATAGCCAGCACAATGACAAAAAAGAAAAAAAAAAGTAAAGTTCCCCTTTCAGACCTTTAGGTCTATAAGGCAGATGATGTAAAGGTCATCTGTGGACTGCGGTTAACTAGGGTGTCATGTGGCCAGCAAAACGACCAACCTCCTTTACTTTTACCAAAATAATGTCAGGTACCCATTAGAGTTTGGTGGACACAGAGGCGCCCAAGGATGCCGAAATAAAAATCCCAGCCTTCATCATGATTTGAGCCCAGGACCCCCGGTTCAGAAGCCAAGCGCTTTACCGCTCAGCCGCCGCGCCTCACAGCAAAATGACAAGCGCAAAGTATTGTCAGGTATCCAGTAGAACTGGACGGTCTCAGAGGCGCCATAGTGATCCTGAAATCGTGGTCTTCACCAGAATTCGAACCCTGGCCACCTCGGTTTGGAAGTCAGGAGCTTTACCACTGAACCACCTCAACGTTTATCTTTTCTATTAGTTAATGACTTCGAAACCTAAAAAAAAAAAAGGTTTTACTTTATCTAAACTTTTGTATACAATTTTAGTATGTAGAGCCGCTGGATAGTCTAAGAGCTGAGCCGAAGTCTCTTCGAGCTCTAAGTTTGAAAAAAAAACCTGTCTGACCTCACTGCCCGAAAATCAAACAGTAAAAAAAAAAAACCTGCGGACCAACAGGCCTGTCTGGGAGCGACCCGAGTCAATGCTTATAGAGCATTGCTGTTTCCAATACCACTCGGTGGCACCGGGGGCCTCCACCATCTACCTTCGTTTAACCAAGCTAACTGTGCAGAATCCGCCATTGATGAGACGGTCCCTTGAGGAACAGCGCATGGATTTGTGACTGGTTTGTGGGAGCTTTCTTACAAATCCGCACCGTGAAGGGGCAGACTCTCGTCCGCCCATGGGCACTCCCACGGGAATCATATTTGTTACCCTTTCGCCTAGCCACTTCCTCTAGGGAGCCGTTTCCACGGGAGCGCCACGTTGAGGCAGGATAACGTGCTCCCGGTATGTAGAGCCTAACTATTTTTAAGCTCGACTTGTTAAAAACTATATATATGTTCAGGGGGGGCTAACTATTTTTATTTTCTATTACTATTAACTACGGTGAGATCGCCATCATAAACAATGGGTACACTAAATCAATTAATGTTACAAAATAGAAGTTGGCATATTTTAAACTAAATGATAGAAATAATAAACAAAAGTGTATAATCTATACCTATGAATGAAGAGTTTGCAAAACAATTCAAATAACGTCGTCCTGTTTTTTAAAATAACTTTGAAATTATAAATTTTTGAAGACACCAAATATTTTTTGTTATCAATTGAAGATAAATTTTGTGTATAATTTGTGCTTATTTAATTATGAACCACGTACAACCCAGTGGCGTAGCTACCAATGTGCGAGTGGTGCGGGCCGCACAGGACACCAACTGGAGAGGGGCCCCAAAATCACCCCAGTGTGCATTAATTTCCTATTTCCCTGAGCTTTTCAGTAAAAACGACTAAGTGTATGGACACGAACAAACATAAACTACTGTATTTTAAACATGAGCTAACAATTTATAAACTAGTCATGTCGCTATTTTGTTTCATCTCCTTGACAATTATCCTTGAATCCAGAAAAAAAATGATGAGGCCGACATCCTCAATGATGAAAAAGAAGAAAAGACTTTAATACCGCAGGTTCTAAAGACTACAGGACAACACATAACCATGTCTTTAGTACACTCCTCAAAATTCATACTGAAGAAGCTGAACCATCAGACACTGTGAACAATATAGAAAGCAGGATAATAACTCTAGACTGAACGAGATTGGAGATTGGCCTGATTTCATCTTAGATAATATTCGCATACACCTTGTCAATCAAGGATCTGAAACAGTTCAGCATATGGACAGTCAATTCAGAGAGGTGTATTGACATCAAGAATCAGCAGAAGGAAAGGCTAGAAAGCTTTCAAAAGCTTGTTTTTTCCGCAAATGTCAAACGGCTAGAAAGTTCTTAGAAAGTGGACGTGTTATTCGCCAAAAAAAGAAACCTCATTTAGTTTCCCCTGGATACTCTTCTCAACAAGATCAAGTACCAAATCTACATTAAAATCCAAAGATGGATTCAATGAGTGGTGGAGGTTATCCCCAACAATAGAAAAACATGAGACCAGCAGATATTTCTCTATTATTTTTGACAGTACACCTGACATCTCAAAGCTGGATCAAACTTCCCAAATTTTACGGTACGTTGTCATGGATAATGACGGGGTGAAAGTTTGTGAGTCTTTTATTGACTTCATCGACACAAAGGACAAGCAAGCTGCTGGAATCGCTGACATGATTCTAGAGAAACTGCGTTCGGATGGTTTAGACATAATGGACTGCAGGGGTCAGGGCTATGATAATGCTGCGGTCATGAAAGGTCAAAACTACGGTGTCCAAAAACGTATTCTATAAGTCAATTTCAAAGCACTATTCATTGCCTGCATAAATAATTCTCTTAATTTAGCAGGAATTCGAACTGCTTAATGAAGTAAATTCGGTAATATTTTTTAGTACACTGGGCCGTTTACAAGCCTTTTTCTCAACTTCAACACACCTTAGGGATATCCTTATCGAAATATCCGGAACTAGCCTTAAACGTTTAGTTGAGACCTGCTTCGACACACAAAGAAGAGCTACGAAGGGAAATTTATTCTACCTTGGACAGGATTGTTCAAGAAATAATCACACGATTCGAGCAACTTCATGATGTAGCAGATGAATTTTTGTCGCCTTCCCAGCTATTAAACCCTTAGGTCGAAATCAATCTCGATAGTACTCCTAGCGACATTGATAAAAACGAATATCTGCTGGAGCGAAAGAGGCTTCAACGGTTTGTTACAGTTTCATCAGAAGCCTCCGAACTTCCAAAACAAAGACCTGTTGAGCTCTTGAATTTTATAAAAAAAAAATAGCTAGATGGTTCAATCGAGAATATCGTCATCATGTTTCGGATATTTTTTACTATTGCGGTAAGCGTCGCTACATGCACGTTTTTCCAAACTTAAACTGATCAAGAATTATTTGCGATCAAGATTACAAATTTACGACTTACTAATTTCGCCATTTTGTCCATTGAACAAGAGCTGATGGAAAAAATTCATTTCGATAAAATTATTGATACTTTTTCCAGCAAGAAAGCGCGTAAAATTCACTTGTAGTATGTATATCTGAAAGTGATTTTTTTTTAAATTAACAATATTTGATTAATGAATACATATTATTTTGAACAAAAAAGTAAGGTTTTGCAATGTTATTATTTAGTTAGTTTTTTTTTCGGAGAGGGGGGGCACCAAGATGAGGTACCGCACCAGGCATTATATACTCTAGCTAGGCCTAGGCCATTACAACCCCTCAATAACCTTCATTGCTCAACAGTATTATATGGTCCTGACTTGGATACGTTAACCTGTTTGTCTTGTGTGTTACTGTAAGCGAAAGTATAATCTGAATAAACTATTTTAAAAAATATGCTTATAATTAACTCTTACATATTCGAAAAGGAAATAAAACTAGTAAGCACAATTACATAACTTTCACCGATTGATGTAGTTGTGCCCGAAAAAAAATGTAATATATTTTTATATCTTTTATTCTATAAATAAGGGACCTTGTTTTAATTTTGGCGCCATTAATTAATTATCAATATCCTGCTATTTAACGAAACTAAAACAAAAGCATAATCAATAGTCAATAGTCAATAGATAAAACCTGTCAAACAAAAACATACGTGTTCAAAGCACTGTAGCCAGAGTTCGAGTGGTCGTTTGTTGACCAATAGGCCGGAGTGCCCTCTGGCTGATGTCCTTGATAGGATCCTTGTCCAGGCTCGGGTCCACCCCAGTCCAAAAAGTTGTCACCGACACTCCATGCCTTTACCTAAAATATTCAGAGTCGCATAGAATCAAGAATGTTCTTGGGTATTTGAGAATTGTGTATGTTGAATGGGGTTTGATAAAATCACAAGTTGGTCTGTAGTAGTTTAAGTTAATAGTGATGTCAAAACTGAAAACATGGGCGACTAGCCAGGGACGTGAGATAGAAAAAGACGTGTAACTTTAGTGAGTTGTTTAAATTCTCATATCACCTGAGTTTCTAGATAGATCTGCATTTGAATCTGCGTACATTTTATTTTTGCCTTTTTTTTTTCTTTTTCTTTCTTTTGGCTTGGATTCCTTCCTATTCTTTTTATACTGCGACATGTAACTTAATACTTAATTAATAAATATAAGCATTATGCAATTTGGTTTAAGAAAAAGTCTACACATTTGTGAATAAAATTTATATTCACTTTGGTTTTGAAAGAAGTTTGTTTAATGGTATCATTAATTCTTTATTAGGAATGTTATAAACCTACATTGGTTTAATTGTACTGTTAGGAGGTACAGAGGTTTGAACTACGAAGGCGTATTAACAAAGTTCTATTACTATTTGATGAAAATAGAGCTAATATTTTAGAGTACATGGAATATATATATATATGGCTTTGTTTCGTAGACCCAGCTATGACCTACTTATTTTGTCATAAATCAAAAGGATAAAGTCGTTCTTTTGCATATGTCACATTTTTTTAAACTGATCTTTGGATTTATGCGATTGGTCAAAAAGTACAATTTACTTCAACATATACATTACGTATATCATTAGTGGTAGTTAGCAAACCCCATCCATCTATCTGTCGTGGCAAATAATTATTTATTTAAACAGCCGGTGTCCCGGCGGCCCAGTCCAAGCCTGATGGTAGCTAAGAAAATATTTAAATAAAATAGAGAGAGAAAAAAAGAGAGAAAGAGAAATTCAGAGAAGAGAGCACGAGAGTGAGATAGAATGAAAGAAAAGAGAACAAAAAAAGTGAGAGATGAAAGAGACTGAAAGAGATATAGAATGTGAGAAAATTAAGATAGAGAAAGAGAGAAAAAGTGAAAGAGAGAGAGAGAATTTGCCTATTGGCAACACATAAAGCTTAGGACCTTGTAACAAGAGGGATAATAAGGGTGGCTACCTTTATTTGTTTTATTAGAGTTAGTCCCCTTTATTAGTTGATTTACGTCCCTGTCCACTGTTTACGATGGCCACTCCCTCTTGAATCCTTGAGCTGACCAGTATAGTTGTAACTAAATATCCAATATCCATATTGTAAACTTATAAGTGTGTTATTGTTCTAGTACTGTGTTACTCAAGAGGAGTGTGCCACTGTTATGGGAAGAGTATTCTGATAACGAGCTAAGTAGACTTTATTTATTTGTTAGTAATAAGTTGGTTTATGTACTTATTATTTGTCTACTTAGTCTCTTATCCTCTCCTGTATTTTATTTTTGTAAAAGACATTTTGTCTGTGTATGAGACAGTATTGGGTCTCATGGATGACGTCATGTCATTGTTAATGTATATATGATTGTTTTTGTAAACTATCCTTTTGGTTTTTTGGACATAAGACGTTATTATTGTACCTCGGTGGTGGGGGATTCTTTAATTATTTGGACCTGAACTTTTCGTACTACTTTTATTTGTTACATTATTTCCTTATCTTTTGTGAACCTTTATTTCCATTTGTTCTTTCCATGATTTATTTTTTTGTAATAAATACTATTTTTTTTTAATTGTTAGAACTGAAATCTTAGACTTGTTACTTGTTTGTCTCAGTAGATTTGTTTATCTGGAGGCTATATTTAATAGCCTATATCAGTGATGCCCAAAGTACGGCCCGCGGGCCACATCCGGCCCGCGACGTGGTTTTATCCGGCCCGCCGAAACGTCGGCTATAAGTGTAGAAAATCCACTGTCCAAAAAAAGTTTTAAAAATCTTTCCCTACGTAGATTAAATGGATTGGTATCTATAGTAAGCCAATATATTTGTTTTAGAAAGAGAGAGTGGCTCTCTTTATAGAACATAAACATTAAACATCTCTATATCAACACATAAATAAATAAGAGGGCGTTCTTGCTTTGAGATGCGATTGTCGGATGTATGGCTATTTTCTGTTGCCGTTGACGAGTCTACCGACATATCTGATACCGCTCAAAATCTTGGCATTTATTCGCGATAAAAACAGTTTGAAATCAGAGAAGTAGTAGCTATTTGGAGCATGCGATCGCCAGTTTCAACCATCACAGAGAATTGTTTACCTTTGGCGAAATTGGTGGGAGTGATCAATGATGGTGACACAACTACTGTTGACAGCAATAGTTTTCAGAAGTCAAATCTCGTTGAATTATTCACCATCAAAATCTATGTGGCAAAATGTTGTCTGGACCATGTCTGATCGTCGTGTTCAGATATGTCGTTTTTAAAATTCATCTGCGGCCAATGTTTGAAGTGCCCTGACAGAGCTACAACTGAAACTAGTAAACTTACAAAGTAAACATTCTTGCTTGATAAATTTCAAGTGATGTTGTGATGCAGGCTATTGATGTCTACTCCGTGTTTCTTGCATTATGTGTTATGGATGATGACAATAATTACAAGGACTTATTAGTAGGGACAAACTTTTTCAGTGATGAATCGAGAGAAACCGATGGTACGTAATCGCATCGTCTCATAATCGAACATCTAGAACTCTAGATTCAGTTCTTCGACTTGGCATCTTATCTATGTAGTTGGATATTTAAAAGTAGTTTAGGATAAACTTCTCATGAATTTTTTCTAATTAAAATTGGTTTATTATATAATTCCCTTTTTTCCCCTTTTTCTTCATATGGCCCGCGACATGAATGTCGGATATTAAAATGGCCCGCCGCCCGAGTGAGGTTGAGCATCACTGATAATATAATTTTGGACCACGAAGTACCACCGGACTAACTTGCCAGTACAGAAGAGGTCACTGGTCTTATGACCTATCACAATACTAGGTCACAGACCTTAAAGAAAATATTTAGAACGACATGAAATATCATAATATCGGGAATTATTTCAAAACATTTAGGGCATTTCCAAGACTAACTACAGCCTTGCTCTGTTAAGTTTTTTTTTTTAAAGTGTTTTAATATTCACAAAGCTCTGCACCTCAGTATGGGGGAAAAGGTATTATTGGGTATAAAAGAATGAAACATTTTCAAACCTTATCGAAATGATTGCTTAAGCCTGGGTTGATGTGTCTGAGTGGAATGGCGCAGGGGTTAGAAGATAAAGCAGCAGAGGCAGAACAACCTGGTGGATGTAAAAAGCAATACAAAAGTTGTTCAAAATCTACACAATTATGTTGGTATTGGTAAGCCCTCCTTAAGTGAGAAGCGACTATGGATCTATTTTTATAGAAATAAAAGATGAATCCTGGGCATTTGTTGGGGGAAAATGTCGTCGGCACAGCAGTTCCCCTCTCCTCTTGCAGCTGATGTGTCCACTCAAAGGCAAGTGCCAATTCAGTTTGGGTGCAAATACAAATTTCGTCACAAACTCTTGACAGGATGTAATAATATGTACTGTAAACTGACAAGGGTCGGCTACTCCTGATTATCCCTCGGGGTTGACTCCCGAAGCCATTCCCATGTTTGGATATAGCTGCAAGGCAAGTGGTTTAAAAAAAGTTTTCCTTCTCATAGTTGGATAGCTAGTCAATGTAAAACATTCTCCTTCTTCCAGAATCTTATAGTTTCTTCCCCAGTTACTTGTCTTTGCTTTTTCTCTAGTCAGCGAAAACAGATTCGGGGGATCCAATATCTGAGCCACACGAGGAGGCCAGTGTCTGAAATATTGTATAGCTAGTGGAGTGCTTATAAACCAACTGCCATTTCCGACAATAACATCCTTAAAATTATCATTCGTCTTTTTATTTTTCAAATATATTTTTCATAGTTCATCATAATATACTGTGTACTCTATCATAAAAAAAGAAAAACAAAAGCTTAGTACCTGTTATGTAGTATAAATAGTAATACATTCTGATGAGGGGATCTTGCACTACATACCTGCTCTGTGGGCGTAGTCGATACCACCCCTAATGAAGAGATCTTGTCCGGGGTTCGTTTGCTTTTCAATCATGATGACCGTCCTCTTGAAGTTATGAGACCCGCTGGTTGTGTGAGGGGGGAGGGTGCTGGCGACCACATGACCAGTAGTTGTGTTGCCTACGTTAGGATTGTTTGACACTGCTATATGGTTTCCTCCCTCTGTTACGATGACCAAACAAACAAAAAACAACAACGTCAGAACAAAAAGAAAACAACCTTTTTCTGTCAAGCTGTATATTTTGCTAACATTGTAACTCAGATTTGATCAATTTAACATTACAATTACATTTTTTATGTGTGGGCCTAGTGCATTGAAAGTTGGCAAGCTTGGTTCTTCCCCGTTGATATGCCGTCTTCATGCATTTTGGTTTGAGCCTAATTCACATTTACAGCATTGGCTACTAACTAGTGGTGCATGAGGACAGGGCCGGCGTTAGGTATATGTAAACTAGGCTGTCGATTAGGAACTTGGATTGGTGGGGTCCTTGCATAGATCTAAAAAATAATTTAGAAGAAAACACGGCGAAATTTTGATCAAATCTAAAAAATAGCAAAGCTCTATTTCCCTTTGTTTGCTAGACTAGCTCTAAGTTTTTACAATGACTTAATGTTTATTAGATTTACGTGAAAGACTATCAATAAAGTAGTAGAACCTTTTGTAAAAATGTCGAGAGGTAATTTTAATTGTAAGTCTGGTACATTAAAGGTTAAACGAAAAGCGGTATGACAAGAAGCGGATTGGCTCATTACAAGGTATCATTACAAGGGATAAGTCATGATCATGGATTATGGATAATCAGCTTCGATTGTAAAGATCTAGTCTTATGATCATTTTTAATTTGCAATTAAGAACTTGTCGATATTATGTATTGATTTCGAGATAGATACATATATGTTTTTAATCAATTGCGTGAGATATTTGTTCGTAGTTTTACTTTAGTTTTCATTTGGGGGCCATCTAATTCCCTTCCCCTAGGGTCTCCAATTACCTAAAGCCGGCCTTGTAGAAAACTTAATTTTGTAATCTGTTGTATTGTTTCTAATTTAAATAAAACAAGTTGTCTATGTTTTCCCACTGAGTTTTGGCTGCGGGCCTTAAGGTCATAGTAAGTTTTTTATGTGGACCATACACCTTAATGAGTTTGACATGCTTGGTGTATGGCCTCAGCCCCAACTTAAAAAACTTCTACAAACTCTTCATAGCAAAGATACTTACGTGTTATGATAGCCACAAAAGGGTCTGTTGGGTCTTTAGGGCTGACCTGGGCGTGTCCACTTCCGTCCACTCTGATCTTCTGGGCGCATTCACTTATGAGGTCACAGTACTCGCCAGCAGGAAGACCTAAACAGAAGCGACTAGTCAGGTTTTCTTTTATGATTAGCTTATAGTACTAACTTGGACGAATCTAAGGATAAAAATGTACATATAACCGTGAAATGTATAGAACCGTGTTACTTGCATTGTGGGAAATTTTAAGAAAAAAAATTCTTAAAATTTCTAGAGATGAAAAAGAAAGTAAGCAACGATTTCTCTTTACGTCACTTCCTAGTGATGCAAAGAAAATGCATTGGTAATATGATAATAAGTTAGAAATGGTTAAATTTGGAACAAGACTTATTATTCATTTTAATTTAACCAATTGTAATTCATATTTAAGAATCATGTATGTAGAAAAAAAAGGAGTGTTTGTTTCATTCATATCTGTTGAAACATATAGATGCTAATAGGCTTTGGCCTCTTAGTAAGTTTCTTAATTCGGTTTATATCATAGTACAACTAATGGAAAGAAATAACAATAATCACACTAATGTTTTCTTCAGTAGTGAAAAAATAGTTTTTGCGAGCCGACCCGCAGCGTAGTATACACCTCTTTATTAGATACAGATAACTTGTTCTCTTCCCCCCCCCCCGTTCTTTTTTTTTTCACCGCGAAAGTTACGTGGGGTAATTCTAGTCCGACATGCAGGAATAAGAGTTGTCTTTCCACGACTTTTTTTATCGAGGGTTAGAAAGTCAGCGTGCGTGCGTGGTGTTCTGCATGGTTGGTCGACGTAGAGATATTATATATACAGATTAATAGAAAAGGGTCCTGCTAGTAACAAAAATATGAGCAGAATACAATTTAAGTCGAAATAAATGTAGGAGTTCATTGTCTGAAGCTGGTGAATGATGAGCTTTCATTTTGTGTCAAGTTTTTTCAAAAGAAAAAAAAAATCCTTGCAGCCCCTCCACAAAGCCCATTGAGAAAGGTTTTAATTCATATGACAGTTTTTCACAATGGGGAGAGGTTTGACGAAGATTTTTTGACAGTATTAGAACTGTCACTGGGTTCGACGCCCTCCTCGACTACGACGTCAGGGGACGGGCTAGATCCTAGCTCATGAGCGCAAAAGTAACCCCCGACTCAGCCGCGAAGGCCATGCCAGTCAGTTCAGTTTTGCCCATCAGAGAGACCCGCGAATCAGCCGGGTTCCAGGAGAACCCGAGCAACCCTCAAGTTGGTGTCCAGCGCTATCCGATTTTCGGAGATCCCGTTAGGTCTCTTACTTACCGTTGCCCTGGGGACCCACAGGAAAGGGTCTGGACATAACCCTTTTTTTTTTTTACTTTTACACTTGCCAACTGTTCATTCATCAGTGGTAAGCAACCAGTGCCCTTGGCCACGGTGTTCACTCCACGATAAGGTGGTACTGGAATGCCGAGTGACATGTCACCAGCTGTAGCGAGCATTCTAAGACTGTTGACAACAGTTTCAGGGCCTTAAAGATTTCTGCTGTTTGAAATATTGTAACAACGCGTTTATCATATCTTTCTGTCTGTCTGATAATGATTTCGATCACATTGATCCAACTCTCCTTCTCTGATCAAGTTGAAGCTGTACACAGTTATTCATTATCGAAGACAATAGACAGAAAAAGTATCGATTGATTACAGGTAATTAATTATTAAGCTTTATATCAAAAAGGGAAAAATTAATTTTTTAAGTATTCACAGATGTGACTAAATATGTGGGGTTTTTCCCCTTAAATAATTTTACATTTTATTTCTCTCATACTTTATTCTCGAATCAACGCGAAACTTTTAATAATTATTCTCTGTAGTTAAAACACACACACACGAATGAATCAATTATAAAATTAACAGTTAATTAATTTGTTATTGGTATTTTTTTTTATTTTGTTTGATATATAATAGGAAAACAACTTTTGCAGTATCTAGATATAAATTGTGCGTATGAAGTTCTTCCCCTCAGAAAACATTTGTTGTTTTTCAAAGTAATGTTTACATTTTGCTTGTTTTTATTTCCCTTTTTTTTTTTTTTTGACACATCTCGGACACCCAGTCCACTGTGGTCAGGCATCTCTGCTGGAGAAGTGGGTTTTAACCTGAAGATTTCCAAGATGACCACATCAAACAGAATGTACCTTTAGCTGAATTTCCAATCAAATATTCCTGTTAATTATTGAAGAGTCGAACTCAAGCCCTTCTCAGTTAAGGAGATTCATATCACTCAGCCACACGTCACATTTCTATTGATGACTCAAGCGTACTTCTAAAACTCAGACATATTATTTGACGATTGTTATTTGTTAATCTACGGTAAAGTATGTTAATTAAAAAAGTACCTGTATTGACCGAGATACTAAATGGGTTAGAGCCCATGGCAAAGAATCCTTTGTTGCCTCTGTTGAAGGACAAAACTCCGTTCTCGTACTTGAAGTTGTCAACACTGGTTCCGGCTACAGCGTTTCTGAACATCGCCATATTACCGATAGACTTCCACCTAAAAATAACAGCAAAGCTGCTAAGCTAGATCATTTCAGATATTATAGAAGAATGTCGATCTAAGAGATTTATTAACAAAATAGTTATCATATAGTTAGTGCACGTGGATGGTGAGTGGTTTGAGTATTGGTAAAGATTAAAGGGTTCAATCGAGATTTGAGTTTTCGCTGGTCGTTAACTGTGGACCTAGAAATATTTATGGACCAGATTGCGAGCTGCATGCCAACTTTTATTTGCAAATGAAATGGTACAACTAGATGGTTTCTTTCTTCATCGTGTCTAAGGCGTCTGATTTTCGTCGTCGTTAAGACTCACCTGTGTTCACAGACCCATCCGTTGTCACAAGTGCCGTCTGCCTTGATGATGACATCCTTAGCGGACATGTCCGCGTTACGTGGTGGCCCGGCGCTGTTGTCCGTGAAGTAGTAACTGCTCATCACTCTGGTGAAGCCGTAATTGTTGGCCAAGGTGAAGGCCACAGCTCTCTTGTATTCTGCGCCGTTCTAAAAAAAAAATAAGGCTTAGGTTACACACTTTTTAACAATATATTCACTACTTGAAAAGTATTTATAAATCTAGAGTAATTACCAAATATAAATCCTAATTCTTCTTCTATGCGAAATTTGTATATAGCAGATATAAGGAACAAGTAAAAAGTAACAACGGTAATCTAATGTAAGGGAAATAACCGCTTAATTTCAAAAATATTTCTCAAAGCTGAAAGGATTATGTCCCATTGTATTCAACAAAATTGTTTTTTTTACTCTAGTTTATCGGATAATTCGGTTATTTCTAAATTGATTCAGATATTGTTTCCGACTATGTATAGGAGTGTAAGGTTTCAATTTAACTGCAGAATAGGAGAAATAACGTGTACATTATTTGTAATAGACAGAGAGAGTTAATATAAGCTGTTGTAAAAAAAGAAGAAAGGGGCAGACGAACCTTGTAGGTCAAGGCCTCGTTGCCTCTCTGGGTATCGTGGTTGTCTACAAAGACAAAGGCCTGGTCTGGTGGAGCCATTCCCCATCCAGGGTCATAGACAGCACCCAGGCGCCCTAAGTCTCCGCTGGCACCTTCTTTAACCTTTTGCATGTAACGAAATTCTGGATAAAACCATAACACAAACTAAAGTTGACATCTAAAAAAGGAGACAACAGGTTTTTAAAGGTAAATTAATAATAAACATGCTTAATTACTCACTTAATGATCAACTCACCTGTGACGTAACCCAGGTGGAAATATTCGTTGACCTTGATGGCGCCATCATTCCTGTCAATCACCTCGTGATAGAAGAAAGGTCGACCTCCTTCGGGCAGGTCATGGGTCTTTTAGATGAAAAAAAATAAGACATACAATTACATTTTTTGAATAAATATATTTAATGGCTGACGGTGTCTGATTAGATAACTCGGTGGTTCTCAATTGAAATCTAAAGATACGTTTAGTTGTGTACAGGCTCTAGAATTTAGATTAACATTCATAAAAATATAAGTAGGTCTTATATCATAAAAAGTTGATATTAAATGCGGGTCACTTCTAGTCAGACAACTTTAGAACCACTGGTCAGCAGTTTGATGTCAAATGTAACAATGAAAATTGTAATAGAAGTTTCAACAAACATGAAACACTACAAACGTCGATGTTTCAACAAACATAAAACACTACAAACCTTAATGTTTCTACTAAAAATGAAACACTAAAAAATGTAATTTTTCAACAAGTATTTTGTATAAAAAGAAATGCAAATAATTTCATCACCTTGGCTAAAATACCCTCTAAGTCTTTTGGCCACATGTGTTTAGCCGCATCCACACGGAATCCCGCCACACCGAGAGAGATTAAGTGGTTAAAGTAGCCGCTGATCTTGTCCTGGACATACTCCTGGCTCGCATCCAGATCTGTCAGGCCAACAAGGTAACAGTTTCTCACGTTTTTGGGATCCCCGTAACTGAAATTAGACGAAAGGGAAACTTAAACCCAAACTATTACCAACAATGTTAGAAGACTTTACAGCCTGGAACCTAGACCTTCCAGAAGTGACCTCAATGTTGTGGTGGAAATAGTAAAAAAAATATATGAAAAAACAAAATCATACTTTACCAACATTTCCAGACAGAATTGACGGAGGTAATGCTCCCGTCGCCCCAGCGTGGCGCCTAAGTGGAAACTTCCGCCCGGGAAGTCGGATAGGCGAAGAATGGTAGTACACATAGCTCTCAGTGAGCTACCACACGTATCCTCGAGAGAGGATACATTACACGTGGTAGGGATGTAAATAAGGCTCGATAACCAGTCCGAAACCCCCATCAGCCCGTTTCCCAAAGTGGTTCATACGTGTGGTGATGGATCTCCCACAGTTAAGATGGGACAGTATAGGCATAAACGGACCCCCCGCGTGGGGGTGGTTTACCAACCCGCATGAAAGGAGAAATCATGCCGAGGTTCGGAGACCATGCTACATGTAAAAGACGGGTGTGAATACTGTATTGTATTGCCTCCAGCCTGCGCTGAGTATTTTTATAGTGATAATCGGCTCGCGCAGACCAATACCACTCTTTAAGCTAAATGCAGCCCACAGTGGCACAGAAATCTGAGACGGCTGTGAACAGCAGATAGCCGTAGGTGTTATTTCGGAGTTTCCGTCTCCTAGACTGGCTGCCGACCAAAGCTATAGAGCCCAGTCTGCCCTATGGCCGAATTGATGACTTGGTTCTACATCTCCTATAGATCTAGCTAGATATAGATCTAGTCCCAGAAGTAGTGAATGCTAGTTTATAGTTAGGCTATTAATAATAAATTACGGTCAAGCCCGAGCTAGAAACAGCAACTAGCCTTTTTTAAGTATATATAATATTAGGCTATACTTTATGAGATATTGTCTCCAGATCTAGATAGAACCTATTTAGCGGGGGGTCTCCTGACAGAGAGGTCGGTGAAGAGCCGATCTCTCATCCTGGCCATGAGATAAAAGCCTTTCCCTGGTCACATGGTTCATTAAAGAGACTAAGTCTCGAACCATTTTGAATATCTGACAAGACATAATTGATTGAAAAAATCTGGGAATCGTGTCTCATTATCGATCTAAAATAGTTCTTTATTAGCTGCAATTTTAAATAGTTTTAATAGAATGTTGAGTGTAACGTTAAGGACATTGTGATGGAGTTTCAACCACAATTATATGTAGCCATTGCTTATAGAGGAAGACCTTGTAGGCATACATTAAGTGTGCATAAATATTGACTCATAGCACATAACTGCTGGTAGACAAAAAAAAACAACAGCTGTAGACCTATTATATTTTTAAATTACAAAACTAGAAATAACTTGAATTACTTGTGAGCGAAACTACACAGCATACCTAGTACACACAATAAGGGAGGCGCGGTGACTGTGCGGTAAAGCACTAGGCTTCTGAACCGGGAGTCCCGGGTTCGAATCCTGGTGAAGACTGGGATTTTTATTTCGGGATCCTTGGGCGCCTCTGAGTCTACCCAGCTCTAGTGGGTACCTGACATTAGTTGGGGAAAAGTAAAGGTGGTTGGTCGTTGTGCTGGCCAATGTCACCCTCGTTAACCGTAGGCCACAGAATCAGATGACCTTTACATCATCTGCCCTATAGACCACAAGGTCTGAAAGGGGAACTTTACTTTTATACTTCAGACATATTAAACATGAGATGAAAAAATAAATGTTATATTTTAAACAAATGTAACATATTATGTAAACAGGTTCTTACACTCTGGCATCCTGTACTCATCTGACGTACTTAACACAACTTATGACATAACACTTAACTTGCATCATTCTAAAAGAGTTAACACTACATTAATGCAGTCTCTCTCTCTATCTCTACTAGTAACAATGAATACACCCTAACTATGTAACCTAGGAAACATCCAAACACATACTCCTAAAAACTATGCTTTGGTATCTAGTTACTGCTAAGTTGTATATTTATATTGTCTTTTTCTATAAAGGGGCGATTCTCTACATCCCCATTGAATGTTTAGTCTTACCATAGGAATGATGAGCTAAAACAATTTTGAAGCCACTGCTTGTTTTAATCAGTCAATTATGTCTAGAATGTGGTGACCAACATTTTGCATTTTCCTTAAACACCACGATTCTCGTTATATATAAAAAGAAGAATTTTAAAATCTATTACAGCTACAAAATCCACTTCAAAGATAAAGCATAAACAAAAGACAGAACTTACTTGTTAACATTACCGTCATGTGAAGGGCAGTCACTTCTATCATTAAAGTTATCCTTGGTGTAAGGAACTCCAGGGAAATCTCGAGCGTCTGAATCAAAAGTGCTACCTGCAGTACCCACTCCTTTCCTGCCTAGTCCTGCCATGTGGTTGACCACAGCGTCCACGTACACTCTAGCGTGAATAGATGTTTTAATTAGCATTATTTAGCAACATTATGTAAAAGTAGTATTATAACTATGATGGCGACGAGATTAGGGTTAATTCTGTATGTATTCAGCTTAGACACAACGGATGACACTTCGGGAAACTACTGTAGTCTGAACACTACGGATGCAATTCACACTTGATCTGGTCATGTGATCATCCAGAAGGAACAGGCAATGTTCGATCGTTTTCGAGAAGGCATTCGGGGGCCCTATATACAGAGGGAGAGGTTGTCATAGTCATGACGATTCATGATTTAAGATTCAGTGAGTCCAGTGTGAGGTTGGTGGGAACGGTAGTACAGGGGCGTAGCTAGGAATTCGCCATCATTTGGGCACCCCGGGAGGCTTGGCCTCTTTGGTGGCCCTGCATTGTGAACAATATTTAATATTTAATGTAAAAAGCACTCATTTAGGGGGCCCCTAAAGTGGTGGCCCTGGGAGAGTTCTTCACATTCCCTCCTCCCCCCACCCTAGCAACGCCACTGCGGTAGTATGAGTCCAGGATGAGGCGGAGAGGCAGGTAGAGTTTGGTACAGCAGTACAGAGTTTTTACGGCATTACACTTACCCACGGCAAGAAATTTGTACAGTTAGTTTATGGAGTTATCAATTGTGCAGTATTGCCTACTGTTTTATTAATACACTTATCCACGGCAAGACATTTATAGGCCTACTAAATTTTTCAGTTAGTTTATCGAGTTTTGTCAATTGTGCAGTATTTGCTGTTGATTTCGTTATACACTTAACCATGGCAATACATTTGTACAGTTAGTTTATGGAGTTATCAATTGTGCAGTATTGGCTCTTGATTCTGTTATACATTTAGAGTTACGTTATTTGGTGTTTGTTTTTTTAGTTTATTACGGTGCAGTAAAAAACCTATTAAATTTAGAAATAATGTCATGCAGTCATTTTAAAGTGACCAAGAAAATTTCAAACTCTGACAGATATAACAAAATACAATATGTAAATCTTTTCTACACCAACCCTAGGCATGCTGTAGTAAATAGATGTGAACTATAATAACTAAAAAATTAATTAATTAAGTATTATCTGAATAAAAAAAATAATTAATTAATTAATTAAAAGAAGAACTAAAAAAGTGACTTCTATACCAAAGCATCAGTGACACTTTGAGAAGATATTAGACCCTGGACTGCAGGATTAGTACAGCAATAGGACTAGCTCAGTATTATAAAAAATGAGGAAACTTAAACTCAATGATCATATTATAAGGTCTTCGGGGCTTGCAAAAAATATCCAAGGCAAAAGATAGGAATGGAGAAAGACTGTTGACAAATCGTGTGTGGTGCCCAACGGTCAAACAATAGAATAAGTGAAGGTGATGACCTGGACTGGTTAAAAAAGTTATTAGTCTATCAATTTTTATTTTCAAATATGCAAACACAGCTACCATCTCTCGAAGAGCCTTTTTTTCATGAAAGATGCCTTTCCAAAACACGATTCTTAAAGACAACCTGCACCCAGTAAACCACCATAACATCATATCTGAACGTAGTGATCGTCTCCTTTCCATTATCTTATCTTATCTTATATATTAGAGACGTTACTTCAAAAAAAAAAAAGAAGATTACGTCCTATGCATTCATTCATTCATTCATATTATCCAAATAACAAATTTGTCCTAGCATATGAAATGAGAAATGTGCCTTTATCTTTGTGTCTTTCTGAGTATTTTATTAAATTTTGTTTTTGTATTTGAAGATTGTGGCTCAGTGTCTTGAGTATATTTGCTACTTTACTCTTGAGTCTTCTATCCTGAAGGCTTTCCTAATTTAGTGATTTTACTAAAGGTGTTACTCTAGACATTAGGACTAAAACAGAAAAATTTAAAAACTGCTTTATCCCACTTTCGGTCAGAGTGTTACAAGATCAGCTGTCGTCATCGAGAAGTACATAGAAGTCAAATTTATAAAGCGCTTGTTGTGAATGTGTATGTGTTTTGTGTGTGAATGTTGTACGAATTTTTCATCATATTGTCTTTTGTACAGTAGTTAGGCTGAGGTTGTCAATTGTAGTCAAACTGAATTTCCATTGGATTTAATAAAAAAAAGTATCTTATATGAAACAAGAGTTGAGGAGAGACGAAAGAGCATTGCATTTTCTCCACAATCATATGGCATACGCAGATTCGTAGGTAGCTATAATTTTTTATAAACACACTTTCAACACACTACTAGGATGCAATGAAGCTCTGGATATAATTTACCCATGCTATGTATGCTTAATAAGGACTCCTAGCAGAAAGGGAACACATTGAAGACACATATGTGTCAATAGACCTCCACAGAATGATATAATCCTATACAGAATACTTGTAAGGATGGCTACTTAAAACAGGAATCAAAGACTAACGACTGTAACCAGTGGCGTAGCTAGTGTGGGTGAAAAGGGAGGGGGGTCCGTATTTAAAAATCCCCCCCCCCGGCTATTCACTTGAGGAAGTGTTATGGAATGTGTGTGTGTGTGTGTGTGTTGTGTTTATATGGTTACCATGTATTGAGGTTAGCAATTGTTTATGAATAATGCAATATATGTGACATTGTCGTCACTTGGTCTTGGTTAGATGACGACTCCAGAACGTGAGACTCAAAGGTTGTGTTACAGAATATTATTACAAAAGTCTACTACAGTTATTTCATCTCATCTCAATTTTGTTTATAATAGAATCAAAATGTATGAAAGAAATAAAATAAATATAGAATGAAATATATTTGTTATCCGTAATAAATGTTCTCCATTACATTTCATGACGTATGCTATAGCGTATTTTTTTTTTAACTTTGTCAGCCAAGGAAAGTTGACGCCTAAGCTGGTCTTTGAAGCGTTTCTGTGGGGCGCCTCTGTTACGTCGACCACCTTTTAGCTTACCAAAAAGACTGCCTTTGGTACACGTTCGTCTCCAATACGGGATACGTGCCCTGCCCAGCGTAACTGTCGGACCATAAGAAGTCCCTTTATGCTGTCCATACCGGCGTTCGCAAGGACATCGCTGTTTGTAATGCGGTCCTGCCACAGTTATGTTCATGATCAAGTTTAGCAAAGCTTAATCTATACAGCCGACTATTTAGGCTGTTAAAGACATGTCTTACCTAACTCCCACAGCCTTGCATCTCTGGATCATGTCTTTTAACTGTGCCTCGTTACCGCTACGACTGGTAAGTTTATAACTGATGGGCTGGTAGCGCTCCCACCAGGGGCGGTCTCCGTCTGTTGTAATCTTGGCGTGCTCCATGGGCGGCGACACCTACAAAGTGAATGCGATCAAAGAAAATTAAGAATTTATGCAAATTTGTTGCCCTAAGTCAGAGTTGAAAGTAGACTAATTTAATAGCTGGACGAAGTAATGTTTCTTTTTCGGACTCTCTTGATGACTATCATATCGTATGACAAAATAGTTTTGCTATAATCTAAAAAAACGAAGCCTTATCCTCAGTAACGTCACTAGGGTGGGTGTACTCTTACGTTTAGTTGAATTTTTTAAAGTGCATCTACCAACAAGAAAGTCAAGCAATAAAAGGTATTCATGTTCAGCGAATTGTTCATATGATACTCTATCATCTATTAAAATATCCCATCGATTGGTAGAAGCAGAAAAGAAAGAGAGCCTTTTTCTAGAAAACTGAGAAAATGTATGTTAAAAGTACTTTCTGATTAAGAGTTTTAACCAAATAGCTAAAGTAAACGTTGTACACATAGATTCAAGTTTCTTTTTTATTCTTCATTTATTACTGCCTGCACTTCTTAATGAATCCTTGATATTGTACTTCATTACTATGTCTCAAAGCTCGCCATATCAATACGTTAAGCCCATCTCTTTCCAGGCGTTTTAAATTATTAGAACTGATACCATCAGCTTTTGGTCCACTTAAAGAGGAATATCCTACAATATTTCTGACATTTCAACATTACCATTGCTACTGTTAATATATCTTACAACTTCAGAGTTCTATATTAGATGTGCTATAATACAAGTTACCAGAGTATCTTGCAGCATTTATGTCTCTCATCTCTGATAAGTATATACTTTAAGTGGTTTGCTAAAACATTTATATATATTTCTGGTACAAGCTTGGAAAGTAACTTTTTTTGTCATAGCTGTCTTGCAATCGTATAAGATATTATTTCAGCACTGGGTCATATTTGGATAACATTTCTACAATCTACAAATACAAAGTCTTCTTCAATTCGCCACCATATACCAACTTTTGCTTTGCTAGAAACAATGCGATAATAAGTAATCTATAAGTGCAAGATGTTCCTCTGTTTTCTCTTCTATACGTCAATCATAGCGATCAATTTTTGAAGCTAAAGTCTGGCTGCCAAAATGTTCCAAATTGGAAAGCCTAATAAATGTTCTTCATTTTTCTCGCGAGTTTCTTATTGTGGACATGTCCACATTTATCAAACAAGAAAATCTTGCTATTGAATTTTTTTCACATTAGGAAAAGTTTATTCAACCATTCCTATGCTTTATAATATATATATATATATATAGCAATGCCTGACCATTGTGACCAAGAGTAATTTCATTGTTATTGTATTTCTGCCTCAGGAAAAAAGAGTGGCTGAGGGAAAGAAGTAAGAACTGTCCTTATGTATTCTATACATTAGATTATATTTATGTGTGTATTTTTTTTTACACACGTCAATATCTGGTGTCATTAAAATAGTTGAATTTTTTTGTGTGGCTTTGTTTTGATTTTGCTCCTTCGTCTTGCCTTTCATTTCCTAACCATGGCCACCACTTCACATATATTTCGTGGAGTCAACAGGTCTTTCAATATAGTAGAAATTCCTGCATCAGGTAACCGTTTCTGGAAAAATATCAGGGACGAAACTGTTGCTCTCGAACTTCATAAGCCTTGTTTGCGAACATCTATCTATCTTTATATATATAGGCCCCCTATATATATATATATATAATTCTCTTTATGGCTCAAGAGTTTGAACAAGAAGTAAAATAAAGAGCACTCATTTATTTCTGCATGTTACCCTACGAAAATAGAAAGAGGGGGAGGGGAGAACAAGTAGTATTCACCCGTCACTAAATAGCAGGGCCGGACTTAACCGTTGTGACCCAGAAGTCATGGAAAGAACACCTTTTAAAATTTCTACCCTAGGTACGAAAAAAGGGTGGTGGTGGAGGAGAACACGTAATCTACTCTGTAATCACCCGTCACTAAATAGCAGGGCCGTGCTCAACCGTTTTGGGGGCCCTATGCGAAACGGATTTCGCGAGGCCAAGTTTGGGTAGGGATACGGATAATAATTAAAAGTTAAGAATTTGTATTAGAAAACAAATTCGTCTTTGCGTTTTATTCATTTTTTGCTACCTACAAAATTACTTTAAGAGTCTTACCTTTTGCAAAGCAATACAGTAAATCAGAAAAAAAAGATGTATATTGTACATAGATCACGTTCAATAGCAAGAATTACCAAATGTTTCAATCTATCTACGAGAATTGTTGACCTCAATTAATTCCTCAATAGTTTGAGGCGCTAAAAGTTTCTTGGACCAGATTCCACAATTACGGATTGGCGTCTCCATTTTCAATAAAACCCAAAAATGACAATTTTTGTCTATATATTTCATAAGATTTGTATGTGTTTTCAAAAGATTTTTAATAATTTCCCTAAGATTTCCAGGACCTGTTTGTATATTTTGCAATTTCAGGAGTTTTTCATGAGATCCTGGTAAATCAGGAGGCCGCGTGATATATGTTATAACGGTTTAATTTAATAATTTATAAACCTAAAATTAGAGCGGGTCCTATGAAAGTGCGGGACCCACTGCGGTCGCATAGGTCGCAGTGGTCTAAGGCCGGCCCTGCAAAATAGCGGCGTATACTACGCCGCCGGTCAACAAGTAAATATTTTTTTTCCATTAGAGACTTCGGAATAGAACGATCGATATGTATATATCATGTGCGTATAAAAGTCTCAATTACCTGTACACCACAAAAACCTTTGGGTCCCAGGAATCTCTCACATTCCTTGGCGATGTCTGTCCACTTCCATTCAAACAGGTGGACGATGACCTGTTTACCGCCACAATGAGGGTCATGGTACGGCGCCACCCCAAAGGTCAATCCTGGATTTAAATTAAATTAACAAGAAAAACTTTTTTAAAAATGCATTTTAATTGCCAGACTTCCATTCTACAACTTAAAAAAAAAAATTAAATATTTAAAAAAATATCAGTGGCGTAGCTAGGGTGGGGGAGGAGGGGAAAGAATTTCAAAATCTCCCCAGGTCCCCACTTAAGAGGGGCCCAAGATGAGTGTATTTACATTAAAAATTTAATATTATTCACAATGCAGGGGCCACCAAAGAGGTCAAGCCCCCCCCCCCGGGCCCTCAAATGATGGCGAATTCCTAGCTACGCCCCTGAAAAAATATTTTGAAAACAAGTAACTGTAAGTGGGTCTCAATCTCGTGATGTTGACTCCGTCAGCTTCTTGGTGACACTATTCTACAAACTGGGTCAGAGGGCAGTGTATAAGAAACCCATTATTTATTAGTATGTCAGCGGCGTAGGAGGGAGGTGCCCCGGGCCTCACTTGAGGGGGTTCCATAATGAGTGCTTTTTACATTAAAAACTAAAAATTACACAAAATGCAGGGGCACCCAAAGAAGTCAAGCCCCTGCCCCGGGCCCCTAAACGATGAAAATTTCATAGCTACGCCCCTGTAGTATGTTTGTTACACGTTTGTTACTAGAGATCGAATCTGAATCTCTTTTTACTTCTAAAGATTTAGTCTGGAATCTGATATCTAAAATATCTAAACAAAGCTTAGATCATCTATCAATTTACTTGGAGCAACTTTAGCTTTCATAAATATTTTTTTTAGTTGAATAATTCCAATGATGTAGATCTATACTAGATGACTACATGTATTGTAAAAAGGTGTCCTCGATAGGCAAACACAATGCTTTTTTTTTATTTTAAATTTTCTAATTAACGTTTTTTCGTGATCACCATTAAGCGAGGAGGCTGTACAACACGGAAACTATAGCGTATAATTATAGAGCAGATGACGTAAAGGTTTCAGTAGGCGATGGCTAACGAGGGTGTCATGTGGCCAGCAAAACGACCAACCGCCTTTATTTTTCCCCAACTAATGGGGGGGGGGGTACCCATTAGAGCTGAGTGGACTCAAAGGCCCCAAAAAATCCCGAAATAAAAATCCCAGGATTCGAACCCGGGACCTCCAGTACGGAAGCCAAACGCTTTACCGCTCAACAACCGCGCCCTCGATTACAAAGTACAGGGTAGAATTTAAAAATCATCCAACTAGGAATCAAACATTTTTTTGTACGAAACAACACAATTAATAAGATTGAATTTAAAAAGCTAACCTACGCTGACCAGTAGTATGAAGCCGAACTGTAACTCCATTCTGTTTGAAATGATCTTAGATTAAAAGCTCAAATACTTCATAAACATATTTTTTCATTGACCTTCTTTAAGATAAGATAAAACCAAGAAAAAAAATGTACATCTAGAGAAAAGGTTCTGAGCTGTAAATCCAAAGACGTATTAATATTTTACAGCTTCTAAAAGTTATATCAATTTTATGTAGGTCGTAGCGTTTATGACACGTTTAGTTCCCATCTTTTGGCGGCGAGGTGGCTGAGTGGTTAAGCGCTTGGCTTCCGAACCCGGGGTCCTGGGTTCAAATCTCGATGAAGACTGGAATTTTGAATTTCGGGATTTTTAGAGTGTTTCTCAGTCCACCCAGCTATAATGGTACCTGACTTGGGGAAAGTAATGCGGTTGGTCGTTGTGCTGGCCACTGGACACCCTGCTCGTTAAGCGCTGGCCAACTAAACAGATGACCTAAATATCCTCTGCCCCATAGATCGCAGAGGGTGCGGTGGTTGAGCGGTAAAGCGCTTGGCTTCAGTACTGGAGGTCCCGGGTTCAAATCCTGGTGAAGACTGGGATTATTATTTTCGGGCACCCTTGAGTCCACCCAGCTCTAATGGGTACATGACATTAGTTGGGGAAAAGTAAAGGCGGTTGGTCGTTGTGCTGGCCACATGACACCCTCGTTAACCGTGGGCCAGAGAATCAGATGACCTTTACATCATCTGCCCTATAGACCACAAGGTCTGAAAGGGGGACTTACTTTACTTACTTACCATAGATCGCAATTTCTGAAAGGGGAAATTTGCTTACTTTTTCTTAGCTCTGATATTTTGATATTTAACCTCACTGTCTCATGGAAGCCACACTCACGAATAAGTTTAAAGTTTATTAAAATATGGCCCCCCAAGCGGAAAAAAAAAGTCCGAATTACATAATCAGACGCCTCACCGGATTAGAAGCAGCGGAGGAGTATTCCCATCTACTAATATTGTCCCCTTAAGAAAGAGTAAGTTGCCTGTTTGTCTACAACTTTATTGACTAGTCCGCATTACAACAGATAAATACATGAGGAAGGGAGGGTGATGGCTTTCTCCACTCCAGAGTGAGGCGACTGCTTGCTATAGTAGCCATGTTACATTTTCACGGGTCACAATGCATTGATATTTTCATTAATGGCGGAAAAATGATAAATGGCTAGCTATTAGGTTATCGGGTGTACAAAATATCGGAAATGTAGATATGTTTCTTTTTTTATAGTATTAAGTTTTTAGGTACTACTTTGCACTGCGGAACCAGATTTCATTTATAGATTTTTTTTTAGAGGAAACCTCAGAATTTTCGCCATTCCAATCTGGCTTTATCATCACAGAATCCTTGGGCCTCTTTTCTTTGCCTCTTTTTGGGCTTTGTATGCCTCTTTTATGGGCCATGTTGCCTCTTTTGTGGGCCTTTTTTTTTTTTTTTTTTTTTTTATATAAATATTTTATTTAAGATTCAAAGATTCACATGTATATGATTCATATGATTCACAGGTATTAATCCATAAACAATTGATAAATTGCAATTATAATAATAGTAATAGCAATATTATTTAATAGCAAAGACATACCGCTTAACAATTAAAATGTCCCTGGAATACTGCAAGCAAATGAGAATCAAACCAGATAATTCTCCACCCTAAAATCAATAGTTTTCCGAAATGTCAATTCCAAGTGATTTGGATCAAACACTTTGTCATTATGTAGCGCTTTAAGCCAGCTAGCCCAAACAAGATTCTTATATTCGGATACAATGATCAAGTTAAAGTGTACTAACATTTTATTTTTTAGTTTTGGCAGCTTGTTTAAAACAATAGACAAGGTAACATTCACATAGTTGTCACAATTAGCTTCTAGTAAGTCCCTAACAGTACCTCTAACTTTAAGGAATAATGGACATTCCTAATAAATATGTTCCTCGTTATCGGCACCTTCAAGATGGCATAATTTGCATTCACGGATATTTACCTGCTTTTTAGCTATAGGGGTCATCCCAAAGATAAGTCTATAAGTTATCTCTCTAGCTCTTGGTGTGATATGTTTGTTGTGTAGGTTTCTGAATGTGTCCTTGAATTCTGTCACTCCAAGGTCTCTCCCCCACTTAATCCTATTCACTAGGTTTTCTTGTAACAGCTTCTTAAGTGTTGTGTATGATTCTTTGGTTTTGTTGTGTATTAAATGTTCATTACCAGGTAAGATTCTTGAGATAGATCTGTAGAATGGGTGGGTGGCTGTACCAAAATAGTGAGGGGTATCATTATGTATTGGAAGGAGACTACTTAATCTTAAGCCATAATAGTAAATCGTCAAAGGGAAGTTTGTTGAGTTTCTAACTACTTGCCCTACAAATTTTAGCCTTAGCGAGTGTATTTTTGTTTTAACATCTTGTAGGTTTATCCCCCCATCCTCTTTGTTTTGAATGAGTGTATTGTGCTTAATGCTCCTAATCGTGTTTTTAAATATAAAGCTTCTAATTAATTTGTTCAGCTTGTTTAAGAATTTAGGGGGTGGCTCTGTAATGTTGGCTAAATAGACAATCTTTGGAACGACCATACTTTTTATCAATACAGCTCTACCGAATATTGTAGAACCTGTGTGCTGATAGAGTTTAATCAAGTTTAATCAAATATTCTCCCACTGTTCTTTACAATAAAATGAAGGATTGCAGGTATAGATGATACCACAAATCTTGATCTTATCTACAATTTTGAAGGGGCAATTCTCTTTGAATTTCCATTTCCCTAGTCTCATTACTGAGGATTTATTTATATTTATTTTGGACCCACTGGCTTCTCCGAAAAGTGTAAATTTCTTTAATATATTCTCAATATCTTGTTCTGAAGAAGGAAAAAAGGTTGTATCATCCGCGTAAGCTTTGACTTTAGCGGTTGAGAAGGGGCGACCCGGTATATTTATCCCAACAATAGAGGGGTCAGCTCTTATAGATTCCAATAGGGGTTCTAAGCACAGGATATACAAGAAAGGGGATAGGGGACATCCCAGTCTGACAGACCTTTGTATGGGAATACTCCCGCTTAGAGAGTGGTTAATAAACAATTTACTTGTTGCATTCGTATAGATTTTATTTAGATCGTAAAACAGTTATATTTTTTTTTGTAGTCACCTGGTAGCAATAAAAAATGCAGCCTTTCAATCTTTTGATCTTTAATATTTGGTTTTATTATTGGTGAAAGTGTTCGTGTTTAAATGCAGGGTTCCTTACAGCAACCTTTGCCAAAGTCTTTTGTTACAATTTTTTTTTCCAACTTAGACATTGAGAACCATTGCACTTATGATGGCGTTGTCGGAGACCAAATATATAACGTCTTGCATGTCAATAACAAAGATATTCATTTTGCTATACATCAGCAACAGCTTCCACAATGTTGAGGCCTTGTGCTAATTGGCATCGGAGCCTCATTAGATCGCAGCTAATGACCAAGTAGAGTGCTGTGACGTCTCTCGTTACTTCAAAAAAAAAAAAGTAAGACGTCCTACGCGTCATGCATCTAGTCCTGTGTGATAAACCAATTACTTGAATTCTGTTAAGTCATTGGTTTTCCTGGCTGGCTCAGGCTGAAACAGTTGAGATCCCATTGTTATTAGAAGTTTAGAGCTCTACACTTGAACATGAAGTGATTGTCTGAGATTTCCGTCTGTCCCATTTCGTAAGATTTCAAAAGTGTGACAATGTTTTAACTTCTAAACAATGTTTTAACTTCTAACAGATGCAAGGTTTGAATCTACGAAAGGAAAGACTGTTGCAACCAATGCCAAGGTCCAATCGCCTTTAATTGCTCTTCAACACAGTCGAAATGGAACCCAGTGTTCGCACTATGTCTTTTAAGCAGTTTAGTTATCAGTTTTATTGTTCATTTAAATACAAGTGGATTATCAAAAAAAAAACGAACTAGTTAAAATTTCAAGAAAGAGGCCCTAGATTGACCCCTGTGGAGAGCATAAAGAAAGGGTCCTGGGTTGCAGACGAACAGCCCACCAGAAGTAATAATAATACTAATAGGCTTGTCTTCGAATCCGAAGATTAGTGAGGAATACAGTGTTTCCCGTGGCTGTGCAGTCCCAGCTGTGACCTACATATTTTGCCACATCCAGGGCAAGCAAAACCATTGTGACCCTAGTTGTGTGTCATGGATTGGCCTATTGTCACATCAGAATGCCAAATCTATCCATCAATCTATACAATTACTTTTTAATAGTAAATACATTTTTCCTTTCAGACCTTAAGATATATAGGGTAGATCATGTAAAGGCAATCTGTTTCGGTTAACAAGTGTGTCATGTGGCCAGCACAACGACCAACCGCATTTACTTTTCAACTAATGTAAGGTAACCATTAGAGCTGGGTGGACTCAGAGGCGCGAAATTGTAAATCGGCAGACTTCAACAAGATTCAAACACGGGCGCCTCCAGTCCAAGTACTTCACCACTCAGCAAAGAGACGAATGGTGCAGTACCTGTATTCCTCTAGCTGAATGTTCAATCTATGGGCCAGATGATGTAAAGGTCATCTGTTTCTATGGCCAACGGTTAACGAGCAAGGTGTTATGTTGCCAGCACAACGACCAACCGTCTTTACTTTCCCTAACTAAAGTCAGGTACACATTAGAGTTGGGTAGACTCGGGGGCGCTCTAAAATTCCAGAAATTCAAAATCCCAGTCTTCACAGAGATTCGAACCCAGGACGCCAAGCGCGTAACCATTCAGCCACCGCCCCCCCCCTTTCAATGTTCAATGGTATATATTAATGAACTATTACCCTACTTTTGTTTTACAGACGAATATTACATATACAGTGAAATATCCACAAACGCTTTTTGTTTAGGCTTACCTAAACATTTTAAAAATGATGTTTGACATGGTATGTTAATAAGTTCAAAAATAAATAGACATAGAGTAAATGAAATAACAGATCATAGACACATCCATGGTTACTACTTAATGTTTATTACATAGTATAACATCATAACATGTATTTAAAAATGAAGGGAGCTGTATGTCTCTAATATTCAAGTTTTATTTCACTATCATAGCAAGACAAAACAATGAACGTAGAAATTAAATCAAAGGGCTCCATACATATACAGGGTGGCCCTAAAGTAGGTTTACAGTTGGTCCTGAAGAAGGGGTAGCATCGAATGGCAACTACGATTACCTGACCTTGACACCATTTTGTGTGTGACGTAAACAACAAGGTTAATGAGAGGAAAATCAAGAAATGATTTCAATGATTCCATTCAGCTCGCATTCACAGAAATGGATGAACTTTAGAATTTGGGCCTGACTGTGAGTAGGAGTGGCCTAGACACATTGGAAGAATGTTGGAATGTTGAAGGAGAACATTTTGAACATCTGATAGATTCAATGGTTAATGTTTCTGGGAGCAGGTAGAACAAGTCTCTCGCTCTCTCTAGTGTCCAAATAGTCTGCGTGATAACTGTAAACCTACTTTTGGGGCCACCCAGCAGATCTAAGTATTGACAACCTGTACCCAAATAGCACAGTGCCGAATTGGATTTTAATATATTCATGAAGGGAGAATACTAATCACTTTACATACTTCAGCAAACGATAGTCTAAATATAGTAACATACATCCAAATATAGCCTACAATGGAATGTTTAGTTTGAGAGAGAAGAAAAAAACACGATAAATTGCGCTATTCCATTGGTAAATAATTGTTTAATGTTTAAATAAATCTGATGGCAGTTGCCCTGTTTATGTCAAGGTCTTTTAATATCATCATCCATGTAGTAGCACTTTTAAATTCACCAAAGTAGGTAGTAGTGTTATAAGATATATGCATGCTTCACAATGATAACTTATAATATTCCTTTCATATACATGAGATAAGCTTCTACATCATGGACTGCAAGATCTGGGAGTGAAATTTTATAACTCTACATAATGATATTTATCTTTCCTTTAATCAATTGTCTGATAAAAAGCTTCTTCATTTTCATACATAGATCTAGGCCTATATTCGATCACCACACACTACAATAAGTACCAAAGCTATTATAGCAAGCCAACCTACACAATCCCACAATGAGATTGCAACAACATTCCATACACTAACGGTTTGGAAGCAATGCCCAAAGGTAAAGGCCACAATATTTGACGTCAGCAACTTGCCTTAGCCACTGGTCATCTCAAAAGATATTTTGATGAAGATCGACAAAACCTTAATAAAGACTTGACCAGTCAAGCCACTGTCTCTTATCCATCACCTAAAGGTCAAAGGTCAGAGCAAGAAACAGCAGTCAATAGTATCAGCAAGCTCATTAGTACCATCAACACTAAAATAGGTCTCAAAGACCATGACAAGTGCCTTACATATGTAACAGAGACCATAACAAGTGTCTAACATAGGTCTCAGAGACTATAACAGGTGTCTTACATAGGGCTCAGATAACATGACAAGTGCCTTACATAGGTCTCAGATAACATGACAAGTGCCTTACATAGGTCTCAGAGACCATAACATGTGATTAACATATGTCTCAGACAATAACAAATGTTTAACATAGGTCTCAGAGACCATAACAAGTGTCTAACATAGGTCTCAGAGACCATAACAAGTGTTTAATATATGTCTCAGAGACCATAATTAAACAGATGTCTAACATAGGTCTCAGAGACCACAACAAGTGTAACAGCAATGGTACAATAGCAATAACTTCAAAACTAACAACATTTACACTAAGACAATGATAACAAATTTGTTAAGTAAACTTCAGACTTTTTTTTCAACATGTCACAAGTTTCAATGGAACTTGATTTCTTTAACAATGTTTCAATGTATGAAAAGATATTTCAATATAATTGTAACACAGGCTACTAATATTATAACTAAAACCCAGGAAATCAGAGTATATAGAAAATCTATGGGTCTCTACATTTAAGCTTAAAAACTAGCAGAAAAATTGTATGTGTACAGCCACAAAAGCTCACATCTAAAAGGATTCAGGGCTATACAAGTATCTGTTCATATGTTACAAAGAAGGTTTGTCATACTATATAGACACTAGTTGACTTCATGTTACCATGTTGGAAGACAATGATATGGTCATCAAAACAACATCTTTTTACAACTAAGTACACAGTTTGGACACACTTATCAAAAGTATTTTCTGACATAGGACCTATCAATGTATACAACGAAAATGGTCAAAAGATAGATAAAAAAAAAGAGGCCCCAAAACAACATCAAGGTTTTTATCTAATTCAAAGAATCAAGGTTGCTAAAAGAATCAAGAATGCTAAAAAAAAAAAAAAAAACTACTGAGATAAACTTTATTTATTTATTATAGCTTTATATAGCACTACTTTCATGCTTATAGCATGCTCAGAGCGCTTTGGTCCAATCTCATTTGTGGGGGGGAGGGGGTATCTAGGAGCTGGTTTTCTGTGCTGCCTTTGGGCGCTCAGTAACCACAACTCTGCCGGAGTCGGGTGTCGAACCTCGAGCCCCCTTCTGGGTAGCCAAGCCAAGCTCAAGCCGCACTTAGCCTCTCCACCACGCTTCCCACCTTAACTTTAATGTAATAAAAACATTTATCAAGACATTATGAATAAAAAAAATACCATTAAGCATAAAAATAATAAATTAGCTTTGCATTATTGTTTCAAATAGAAAAAGAACACACATTTTAAACAGTGTGGCCTGGTTGTTATAACTTCCCTTCTGAACATTGTAGGAATCAGCCAAAGAGTTCCACAATTGGGTATTTGATATTTTGGGTGTTTAGCACATCAGCACAATTTAGGCCATGTCATGCCCATCTGCTATTTGATAACTGGTAGCTCTAATGGTAGAGAGTCTAATTGATAACAATTACAATCTAATATATAACAATGTCCAGACGAAGCAAGTAAGGCAAGTATTGTCTCAGCTGAGAGTTCATTAAAGCAGAACAGAGCCACTTCTAAAGGTGATGTCTATTACAAATAAAGACATTTAACCAACCAAAAAAAAAAAAAAACAGAACTACAAAATGAACACACTACTTTAACTAATATATAGATTGGTAGATATAATATACAAGTTTAAAATGGAACTATTCTATAAAAAAAAACACTAGATCTAAGTATAATAAACACAATTATTTAATGTCAACATGGGTAAGCAGGTCTGTAATAATATGTTGGCAACCATTTATTGTGTTAGCTAAAGAAAACTTAGATGCCATCTCCAGGCAGGCCTACAGCCAGGGGGAAAAAAAAGTATTTTACTACTACTCTTAAAATGGTATATAGGTTTCACCAGACCACTGGAAAAAAAATAATATCCTTGTTAAAAGATAACGCAAGACACATATATAAGAAATCCAGCTACATAAACCCATTATACACTTAGGTCTGCCCTTGATGTTCTGTGCACTACAGGGATCTTTTATAGGTGACTTCCAGAAGGTGTGACGCCACCTTATATGTGAACAGCCTTGTTTTTAAACCCCCCCCCCATGTTATGGCTGACTTTGGTGTTACCGTAGGTCCCACAGGTTTAAAAAAAAAGGAGGGAGCAATCATGTAAATAAAACATCCTTGACCTATTTTTCCTTGGCACAGTCTGCAAAAGAGCTCACAGCTCAGCAGCAAAAAGCTGGCTAGAAAAGGAAGAAACATCATTGATTGATAGATGTTATAAGATAAGAAACTGCCACAACTGAGTGATGTGTAAGGCAGGTTTGACCTGCTGGGAAACAGGTGATGACAGGACAGGAGAGTCAGTGGAAACAGGTTTAGGTAAGTTATGCAGGCACAGTAGATTGACTAAAAACAAAGGTTCAGAAAACAATGCTAAGTTTACAGAAATAAACAAAGAACCTTTACATTAGAGACATACTTAATCAACTGACTGACCTTAATTGTTTTTCTCCTCTTTTAATATATTCTTGCAAGGTTAATTTTTCTGGACTCAAATAATAAACAAAAGCTTCTAAATTTTTATTTTTAGCATTAGTTAATTCCCAATCTAATAAGCTTGTGGAGTGATGATGTTTTGTATAATACTCTCAAAATGAAAAAAAAAAAAGTTGAGATACATGATGCTTTGAGTTCTCTAATGAATTAAAAAAAAAAAAAAAAAAAAGGAAAAAAAAAAATCTGTTCAATAAACAAGTGCTTTAAAAAATATACAAATATGTTGTGCCTGTAGATATTGAATTAGAATTGTTCTTTATATTATTTAAGTATATAATTATGAGTAGAACTCTTTTGTAATTAAGTAAAAAAATTAAGTGATACTTAATTTCAATGAAAATAATTTTAAATAATGTGTAATAAATATATCAACAGTAGAATAGTTTAATTAATTAGATCTTTGTTAAAATAAATAAAAACTTTTGTTCAGGGTAATGTATTTTCAGATAAAGGCAAAAAAAATATACAGCAATAGAAAATAAGTTTCTATTTTTTTAAATCAATTCAATTAATATTCAAAGCCCATTCAAAATGAACTACAATATAATCTATAGGCAGTCTGGAAAAAAAAATACATTTATAGATAGAGGAGGCTTAATCGCAAATAAGTTTCAAATTTAAATTAAAAAATTTACTGTATAAAATCTTTTTTTTTTTATTTTATTTAAAAAAAACACAAAAATTCAATGGTGGAAAAAAAGAAATAATTAAGCAACTTTTTTCAACCAACACTATTTCATAAGTCTACTGTAAGTTAAAGAAAAAAAAAAGCAAACACCCAAATAAACTACAAACAAAAACATGAAAAGTGAATAACCCCTACAGCAATGCACACAGTGAAATGTAATGAAAGTATCTGAAGCTAAAAGCCAAGTCAAAGCAAACTATTCAATCACTGAATGGGGAGACAAAATGAATAAAAACGGCTTAAAGCATGCAAAAAGAAAACTTCTAAAAAAGGTAATAGAATAAATAAAAAAAAAACAACTACAATAAATCATCTTTTATCACTTTATAATCTTTCTTTTCCCCGACTAGAATAATCTAGATAAAGAATACTTGGCATGAGTGCATTTGTACAAGGAATCAAATTAGCAGAACTATAGATAGTAGGCAATAAAAGAGAGTACCTTCAGTCAAGTCCACTCTAAAAAAAATACTTTCAACATTGCAAATTGTATTTTTTAGTTTGCAGTTCTAACAAGTCTTCTGTATGTCATGTTGTGAATCCGTAGCTTAAACAATTTCTTGTTTCACTCTAAGTCATATTGTCATTCTAAACTAAAATATTAGAAATCGCACTTTGACCTTTTCGTATCGGGCAAAGAAGTAAAAGCGAGGCTTACATTATGAAGAAAATTGATAGGTCAAACAGCTAGCTAACAAAAGTGAGACTTTATCTGTGATTGGTGGCATTTTCTCTTTAAAAAAATGCTTGTGGTTTAATTAACTGTTCAAAATTATTTAATAAATGAAATTTTGTATTGAGAAGTAAAAATTAAAGCCAGTTACATATACACATTTTCTGAGATCAAGATGGCTTCCTTTAAGTCAAAACATTATTGAAACATTAAACAGTTACCAGTATTTAATCAATTTTTCAAACATTCCAAATAGACTGTATGTTAACAAATAGAGTAGAGTCAAATAAAGCAAACTGAATCAGATCATCAAGCCAGTTACCAATAGGTGGGACTATATTTTTAAAATGCCAACCGATTAGTGCCGTTCATAATACAAATATCTTAATCAATAAATAAAGCAAACAAAATCTGTCATTTTTCAGTCAATAGCATTGAAACTACATGAAATATTAGTCTGTGTCATATAAAAGTTCAATGGCTTTTAGTGTAAGTAGTGAAACAAATTGAAATATATCAAACGTCATTTGTTATCTGGCTGAGGTCAATTGTATAAATAAGTATAAATAACATTCATTTACCCTACAGTACAAATATATATATAAACTCCTCAGGATTGACTCATATTTATATTAATATCTCTTAAATACAAATATGTAGATTAAGTTATAAGTACATTGTAAAATATGCAGCTTTTATTAAATTTTTGGGGCAATTTTAAGTAAAAACAAGATTACAAAGAGAGTTTGTGTGATACACAAACTCAGAGGCGGCCCCCGTCAGAGTCGGATCACTGTCAGGGCCTATTCGCAAGATGTTTCGGATGTTCCTTTTAAGTTGAAAATAATTAACTTCTCGCTGGACGAGGAGGGCAGCTAGCATGGTATAAACCTGGCTTATCTTTATGTTTGCGCACTAGACTGTAGTTCGGATTTATCGTTTGTCCCTGGCTCAATTTCTGCATGCTCCCATCCCCTCCTGCGGAAGGTTTGGACTAGGAAGTAAACTATCTTTAACTCTGAAGAAACATTTGAAACATGTAAAACAAACAGACACATAACCTGGGAGCGTCGAGATAATCAGTTCAGCACGCTAACCGCACGACAAGGCATTGCTCTTAACTTAATAACAAACTGGTTACAAACTAATAGCCTGATATATACAATTTGTCACAGGAGTGATTAGATCTAAACATAAACATCCGGAACAATCTATTATAGATACTTAAACTATCGCAATATTTCTGAACGAACACTAAAGGTTTTCAAAAGCCTTTAGTGTTTTTTTTATCTAACCGTGATGGACAGACCAACCAACATACAAAAACGCACAAAAATATGCTTCTTTCATTCTAATGGGAGCACTAAACAAATTTTTTTTTAAAAATCTGATTTTTTAAAAAAGTTTAAGAAATTAGTTTTTTTAGAATCATGTCATGGCCGGGCTTTACACTAGTACACGAAAGTCGCTGCTTAAAGTTCATTTTAAAAAATGTGCCAAGAGCATTTCTTATTGTAACATTTCCTCCCTTACATTAAGGTAAATGTTTTAGAATTGGTGTTTTGTTATAAAAAAAATCGCTTGCATAATTAATTTTATAAATTAAACGGTTTGCTTTTAGAAAACTAAAAGTAGCTGTTGCACCTAAACTTTTCAAGCCGCATTTCATGGTGAAATAATATTTTTCTTATCTCTTCTAGTTTTAGCACCCTGAGTGTGACAGACGGAAATTTTGCACAAACCTAATAGCGGCTTTTCTCCTTACGGGGGCCGCTAAAAAAGGGTAACGTTTCTACCAAAAGTTTAAAAAGAATTTTACTACCAAAGGATTGATGACACAATTAAAACTCATCGTGAAATAAAGGGAAAACATCAAGATATCCCATGGAAAGGATGTTTTGTACTCTATAAATATAATCTCCAGCTTCAGTTAAATGTATTAAAACGTAAAAATAAATAAATGTCAATATTTGTACAAGCCAAAGGAATGTCGTATGTCATGGGTCAGATCTAAAAATATACACTGCATACAAATTATTTCCTTTCATTCCGTCCTTGGTTTTCTGTTTCCTGTTTACATGGTACACATTTATAAACACACACACACATTGCTAATGCTGCCGTCATTAATCTTCACTTGGTGGGAGGGCGTCTGGGTTTAGGTACTGACAGATCTGGGTTTCATTGCTGACAAAGACAACTTTGCTGGCTGTAATCTCATTTAGCCTAGAGAAAAAAAAAACATAAAATAAATAAGAGATTGGTCAAAGTGTTTCATAACTTATGTACATTCATTATTCATTTATTATATCAGTAGAATATGAAGCTAAGATAGCAGAATTCGGGATGGACCATGAGGTGAGTTGCCCAGATTCCTATCTTGAAGTAATTACGATTCTAGGCTCCACAAGGAGTCAATAGGATTAAGTCAAGAAAATCAATAAAAAAATTAAGTCAATTAAGTCAAGTAGTAAGTCAATTAAATCAGTTAAATCAAGTCAGTTAAACCAGTGATGCTCAACCTTATTCGTTCGGCGGGCCATTTTAATTTCCGACACCTGTGTCACCGGCCACATCACCAAAAAAGTTAAAATAAAAAATTAAAATTAAAAAAAAAACATTTTTATTAGAAACCCGTGAATCTAGCAGGCCTAATTACATTAATTCTACCTTAAACCAACTTTTACATATACTGCTTCATAAATGATGCATAAAGTCGTAGCACTGAATCTAGAAATCTAGATGTTTGCTCTTGAGAACAAAAGTTTGTCGTCAGTGCTTGTAATTATAATGACCATGCTTAACACGTGTTTTGGGAGATTTAGAAAAAGTTACAAAACTAACACCAGAGTATATATCAGTTTCTGAATTAATTTTATCTAGCTGTGATGTCTCACTTTGTAAGTCCATCAGTACCAGTAGTAGCTTTGTCTGGGCACTTGACACAATGACTGTCTGAAATGACTGACTTTGTTCAATCTGAACACGACCATTATCAAATGGTCCAGACTGAACACCTTGCCACATAGAATTTGTTGATGAATAATTCAATGAAGCCAGAGAGACTCGGTTCTAACTTTGCTAATAACTCTTTCTATCAACCAAACTTCTGGAACCATCAGTGTCACTCCCACTAATTTCTTCCAAGGAAGATCTTCTGTGATGGTTGAAACTTCTTTGACAGGACTTCACCAGTAGTGGCACCATGCATGCTTCTTATAACTACTAGCTTCTCTGATCTTAAAACTGCTGTTTGTAATGGAATTAAATACCAAGATTTTGAGAGTTATCAGATATGTCAGTAGACTCTCTCAGAGGATGGAGATATTTACCATAATAAAAATTGAAAGGTAATTTCTTCAAAGGAAGATGACAGATGGTGAGGATGCCACGCTTTGTTCTTGTCAAGAGACAGCTTCTTCTGCTTCTACCATCATTGCTAGCAAGTAATTTTTAAATCCATCCGTCGTTGACAAATGGCTTCAGGTTTCTATTTGCAAAATCACTAACTCTGTGGCTTGTCTTACACTCGACTCATTTTCTTGCCTTTTTTTCTGTAAATATTGTCATTAATCTTCCACTCTATGTGCAAAATAACGATCGCATCTCAAACCAAGAATTCTGACTTCTTTAGATGTTTGATTTTCTAAAGTTATTGAATGCTTTCGTTTTCTTTAAATGGAAACACAATTATTAAATGTGATTTGTTTTATTACAACCAAAACATTAAAAAAAATAATAATAACACTGAGAACCCTAACTAAATGAAAGAAAAGTTTCGAAAGTTTTTTTTTTTTTTTTTTTTTGTGGAGACAGATTTTTTCACTTTGGGCCGACATCTCTGCGGGCCGGATGGAACCACGTCTGTGGCCCGCGGGCCGTACTTTGGGCATCACTGAGTTAAACTATATAAGTCAATTAAATTAAGTAAGTTAAGTCAATTAAGTCAAAATAAAGTCAATTAAAATTGAGTCAATTAAGTCCATTAAAATTAAGTCATCAGTCAATTCATTTTAAAAGAAGAGAATGAGTGTGAGAGTTCCTCTAAAGAATGACAGTCTCAAACCCTGGACCATCAAGTCAACAATCTGAGCCCTAGGATAAGAAAAGGATTTACGACTAGACATATATAAAAGAGTCTAACAGCTTAGCTCACTGGTTGGTTGCTGGTTAAGTGCAGTTCATCAATTATCACACAAAAAATGAATAAAAGATGATTCATAGATCTAGCTTTCAAACACCAAGCTATCAAGAAGTGGAGCAAAAATTATACTACATAGTCATATGAAACCAATAGATATGGCACAGGAATTCATCATTTGCTAGAAGCAGGCCAAAGTCTCCCCTCAGACCAGTCACAAATTTTTTTTAGAAATCCCCCATTAAAACAGCTAAACATAATTGTTAGTGAAATGTTGCTATTTTGTACTCTGGTGAAAATGTGTGATTGATTAGTGAACAAAAAGTAGGTACAACAAAATTAAGTTCAACTGATCCTACAGCAAACACAATCAGACTACTTTCATTAAGTTTTATCTTACAAGAAAGCTAAGGTCATAGATAAGAGACTTGCTGTGTTAAAGAGAGAAAAGATAAGAAATGTAATTTAACTGTGCATGGTTCTTTTAATTGTAAGGGGTTAACGTTTCACTGACTTGTATAAATTAGTTTTTCTAATAACAGACACAAGAGAGCCGAATGTTCAAAGAAAAGTAAACATTGCTTTATTATTAAGTATGAAAGCCCCAAGTTAAATTCTAACCTCTTGCTACAATTCTGAGGAGCACAAAAACTATTAATCATTATACATGAGCACAACAAATAATTACTTACTTAGTTTAGTTTAATTATCACTACGCAAAACAGCAGTGTTTCTGTCCAGAGCTTTTACAAGAGAGGATTTGAGCCTCTCAAGGCCTCACTCAAAGGGAGTTTGATGATGACGTCGATGAGTTTAATTATTATATAAATTATCAAACTGGACAGTATTAACTTCCTCCCCCGCAAAGAGCAATGTGCGATCTTCCAACTAAGAGCAGGACATACACCTCATTTAAATTATCATCTCAATAAAATAAACCCCACACAACTCCCCCTTTTGCAGACACTGCGCCCACCCTTATGAAACTGTAAACTATATCCTTTTTGAATGCCCCTTCCTAATACACCTTAGGCAGACCCTACAGCCCAACATAACCAACACCCTGTATGGCAGTGCTGAACAACTGAAGAAAACAGCACATTTTTTTTTCCTTGGCACAGTCTGCAAAAGAGCTCACAGCTCAGCAGCAATAAAGCTGGCTAGAAGAAGAAGAAATTATCTAAAAAATATTAATGTTATATATTTTACTTAGATGGCCAAAGAAAATACCTAGAGTTAGTGGGAAACAATACAGAAAACTCAACGACAAGCAAGAAATGAAAAGATGCTAATGAGGCTGGATTGGGCATACAATGTGAAGAACAAGAGAAAACATAGCCAGAGAAAGTCTGGAACATCAAAGAAAAACACAACCTAATATTATATAATAACCCCATAGCACCTATTTCCCATTTGAAAAAGCTACCCTCTGTTTCCTAAACAAAAAAACAACAAACTCTGAATAAAATAAAATCTAAACAAATAGTTATAGAAAAGAAATATAATATTATATCAAAAGTAATAAAGAAACAAGTTTAAAAATAGCTAAATATGTCTAGTCAAAAAACAAAAAATTAATATCTTTAGAATTAAAATGAGCTTCAAAAATACTCAATTTCCCAAGTAGGCCTTATTCACTGAGGTATTCCAATTTTCGTTTAAAAAAATAAAAAAAAAAAAAAAAAAAAACTATACACCATCAGTTTTCAATTAATAGAGTAACCCATGCTAGACTTCTCCTTCAGAAGGAGACATGATAAGCTCTTATTTGAAAGTTTTAAAAAATGCTGCTAGCATTCTAATGCATCCAACCACATTCCACATCTAATGTAAACAAAGCATCTACAGCAATAGGCGCTGTTTATTTTTAAAAAAAAAAAAACATTTATAAAGTAAAATCTCGCAAACAAAATGAACAAACAAAACAAAAAATCACTACTGACCACGGCCGTATAACAGCCCAGCATCCCTGGAACATGACTGGTGCATTGTAGACTAAGCAGATCCCTAACCTCTCTGGGTAGTACTTCCCCAAGAGCCATATCAACTTTTTGACAAACTGATAGTCCATGTTTGCCATAGAGAACCGCTTCATGTCAAACACTATACAAATATTGTCGATAATTTGTTCATCAAGTCTCTGAAATGTTTGTTCCTGTTAAAAAAACATTTAAAACAAATTTTAAAGTGCATTTTAAAAAATCGACAAGTGAATTTATATTTTTTTTTTAGAATATTTTAGGAGTGCTAAAAAACCCAGGTTTAAGTTGACAACATAGATATCATTCATTTATAAAAAAAAAAAACAACATGGATTTAAAGTTTCTTTTTGTAAAAAATTTATGATAAGGATCTTAGGATCAGACGCTGAATGTAACAGAGATAAACTTAAATTCCCATTGATAGTCTGACAGTTACAGACTTTTTGACAAACTGATAGTCCATGTTTGCCATAGAGAACCGCTTCATGTCATACACTATACAATATTTATATACAATATATTTATATTCCAAAAATGTCTGATTACCAAAAGATTAGTTCCAAATAATTAAACAGATGTCGAAAAAAAACCTAGATTTATTTATGATGTACTAAGATATTTACTCAGACTTTCAAGGGTAAAAAAAATATTATTGATGAATAAGAAAATGTATTGATCTTAAAAAATAATAATAAAATTAATTTCAGCTTTCAAATACTATACTAATATTTAATTAAGGCACAAAAAATTGGACCAGAGCACTCTGAGTATAGCAGTACCCTATAGCATGAAAAATGTGCTATACACGAGTAATTTAAATATAGAAACATACAGCCAGCACCATGCTTTTTAGTCTTTCAAGTGCAAGCATTAAAAAATCCTTTTTTACATTTGTTCTTAGATGCTTATGAATATTTCCCTGGCTGTGGTTGATTTCATAATTTTCAAATAACAATGTGTAAAAATATTTAGATTCATGTTGCTTATTTTAGACCATACAAAAATAAACATTCAAGAAGCCCACAATGAACTTACCAATAAGTAGACAGTAAATTTTGTAAGTTTGTCAAGGTCTCTGTCTGCTGCTATATGCTTCCTTGCAATTATGTACAAGACTGGCCTAGGTAGAAGAAAAAAAAATACAATAATTGCAAAATGCTGTGGTAGTTACATTACATTAAATATATCCAGCACAAAGAAAGTGAAAAATGTTTTAAATGCATTAGAGCTGCTCATGCCTACGCCACAGAAGCGGATGACCTTTGCATCATCTGACCTATAGGTTGCAAGGTCTGAAAGAGTAGCATGACTACACCTTGCTTCTAGCTTTATTTGACAGTATTTTATGAAGACACTATTCTTAATATCCACTATTCAATTAAGAAATTAGACCATCTATTTAAAATATTTTGAATGCAGCAAAGAATATCT
>JADKLZ010057608.1:0-56039 GCA_021533235.1 Biomphalaria straminea | reverse complement strand
ACCTACTCTTCAAACTACAAAGAGAATTATAAAAACGGTCAAGATGTCATCTGGAGAGGCTGTAAAAAAAACTTACGAGAATGCATTGAGAAAACTAACTGGGAAATCTTTATTGAGAACTGTCCAGACATAAGAGAACAGAAACCCTAACTCATATCTATTATTTTGCGAACAATTCCAACAAAAAGAGTACAAGTCTATGGAAAAACAATACGCCCTGGAAGATCAAAACAAAAAATCAAACAACTTATTATTGAAAAGAAAACAAAACAAAGTATAAGGCAAGAGACGATGACTTTCAAAATGATAAAGACAAAACTGAAAAAAAAGCAATAATTGAAGGGAAAAACACACAAAGAAAACAAAATTGAGAATTTCTTTGTAAATAAGAACTCAAAAGGATGATGGGAAGGATTAAAGAAATAACAGGCTGCGCCTCAAAACGAGGCGAATGATGACGAGAAATTCGCCAACGAACTAAATTGTTTTTATTCTCGTCTTGACAACGAAGATTTTGTTGATCTACACAAAGAAACTTTCAACACTCTGTGTGGCTTTTATCATGAATAAACCAAGTAGATTTTATTTGTTTTAGTTTTGTGTTCCTCTAAACAGCTGATATTTTTCTGGGTAGAAAGTCTTACTCCAATTTGATTCTCATTGTTGTAATTCATCTAATTCTCTTTGTAAAATTTCTGTATCTTGTATTGTTTTAATTGTTGTATATATTATACAATCGTCTTCAAATAATCTGACCCTTGATCACGAACCAATGCAATTTTGTAGTTAATTTATACAGACTAGAAACAGTAGTGGACCTAAGACTGTTCCTTGAGGTACACCAGAGTTATATATTATTTGGTGTTGATTTGGAGCCATTTTTTTATGACAGAAAATCCTTAAAGCACAATGAAGAAATAATTATAATTTATTTGTGATACTGCGAAGATTGGCTCAGTTATAAACAAAAAAATATTAAATGTTACCTGAACACCACAGAAACCTTTGGGTCCCAGGAATCTCTCACATTCCTTGGCAATGTCTGTCCACTTCCATTCAAACAGGTGGACGATGACCTGTTTACCGCCACAGTGAGGGTCATGGTACGGTGCGACACCACCAACTACCACTAAAATATACACAAGGTAAAATGTAAGAATTATATACGTTTTAATCTGTTCAGCATTATAGTAAATTCTGACGATTGAGGATACAGTGTTTCGTTTGTCTACGTCAAACCACGTAAACACAAATATATGCATTCGCATAGTAAAATAATAATAAAATACCACACATACGACACATAACAACAAACCAAAACAAAAGTGGAAATCAATAATTACAGCCAAAGACATTCAAAGACAAATTAAAGTCTGAAGACAGCATGGCAAAAATACAATCTACGCCAAATGTGTGATTCCATGTTTCTTTTTGTTTGATGCTGAAGTGTTTATATGTGTTTGACTATGTGTATGTTAATTTTTAGACATGTGTGTATAGTGTATATTGTATATTATATAGACTAGTATGTCGTTGGTATGTAGAAACAAACCCGATGTTCGGTTAACAATTCTCCAGTCTTGATCCTTTAACTGTAATGAAATGTAGATCTTCCGATCCGGAATTTTATTTTTGTTTTAAGTTTAAGAGTTGTGTTTAAGATAAGATAATAATATAAACCACCATTGGCAATCTGTACAGTGCATTCTAGATTCTGACCTTTCGTAATTATATCTCACTCACCCATGTCCTTGAAAGACGATTGTCACGTAAGAATAAGTGTCAAGATCAAGGTCGTTTTGTGTTAATAACGAACAATTCGTTAACGTTTCGAGAAACAACAGTAGTTTTTTCATTAGAACTACAAATATCCATTAGAGTAGAAAAGGAGCTCTCTAATAGATCTCTCTTTAGTGTCCTTTTGAGAAGCTAGTTTTAAGAGGTAAAACAATAAATTAAATCAATCAATAAGCTTCATGTTAAGTGTACACTTGTTAATCTGTTATTAAATTAAGTAATTTTGTGTTTTAATATAAGGGATATAAGGCGATGGGTGCCCCTGTCAGATTTGGAGAGTCAAAGTTTGAAGAGCTGGACAAGTTCACATACCTAGGCAGCATCATAACAAACGATTGGGATGCCAACCATGATATAGCGTGCCGAATTGGAAATGCAGGAAGTATTTTCCAAAGGCTGCAGCCTGTTTGGACAAGCCAAGCCATTGGACTCGAGACAAAAATGCACCTTCTCAACACACTCGTCATTCCAACTGCAACATATGCATGTGAGACATGGAAGCCATCTGTCAAAATTGAGAAGAGACTAAATGTGGCTCAACAAAAATGACTCAGACGGACTTTAGGACTCAGTTACACAGTTCGGGTCTCAGACAAGGAAATCCTATGCCGAACTGGGAGTCGAACACTTAGTGAGGTTGTGAAAGACCTTCGCATGAGGTTTGCGGGATATGTTCTCCGACATCCCAATGCGCTGAACGCCGCGGGAGGATCTAAGTCTAAAAAGTCTAAGTGTTCTCACGGCGTGCGTTCAAATTTTCTTGACTTTGAATTGAAGAATGAAACTGTTACTATTTCGTAAAGTGGTATTCTAATATTCGCCTGTGCCCCTTCTCCTGTTAGTAAGAACAGTTCCGCCGGACTCAATATCTGAGCCACACGTGAAGGCCGGGAGTTGGACTGGTTGTCAGAGGCTATATGAGACGCATGCCATTAGGAAGCATTTTATAGGTAGTGGAGTGCTTACATCCATTACCACTTCCGGCAATGACAACCTTGCGGAACCTTAACCAGTAAGCTTCGGGCAGGAGGGGCTCGTTAGCCATGGCTGGCTACCCACCTAGGAGAAGGAAAACTCTGAATTCAAACCTCTGCTGCCTTGCAGTTATACCCAATCAAGGGAAAGGCTTCGGGAGTCAACCCTGAGGAAAAACCAGGAGCTGGCGACCCTAAGGCAGTTTGCAGCACCCAGTGCTACACTCTGGCAGAACCTGCGATGCTGCTGACCCCAAACTGTATCGGCACTGCCGTTCCTTTGGATACATCAGCTGCGTGGAGAGGGGGGAACTGATGTGTGGGCGACATCGTTCCGACCACAGCTTATGCCCAGGCATTCATCTCATGGAAATGAGATCATCCATAGTCGCTTCGCGACTGACGGTGGCCATAGATTCTAATATTTCTTCAAGAAAAACAAAGGTCTGCGGCATAAAATATCTGGGTCATCAGCTCTAAGTTCTGGAAATACCACAACATATGAAACCCTTCCTTTACCGTGACAAACAATGTTAGCGGCAACTCTTCATGACAACATATCTTTGGGATATTCAGGTGCTTAGTTTTGCAAAGAGAAACTAGTGATGCCTAAAATACGACCCGCGGGCCAGATCAGACCCGCGACGTTCTTTTACCCGGCCTGCCAAAACGTCTGTGCAAAGTGTAAAAAATATCCTAACTTATTATTATTTTTTTAAATGAAAAAAGTATCTACACATATATTCTTTAATGGATTAGTACCAAGACATAAAAAATGTGTAAGTTTATAACCTGAAATACCAGAAGAAAGTAGGCCCTACAAGTGGACTCCGAATTTAGAATCTGTCTGGAAAAGTGAATAGATCTATACTCTTTTTGTGGAACATGATAATAAGCCAACATATCTGTTTTGTAAAATCTGGCTGCTTAAAAAAATAACTTATAAAAACATATAAGACGCTTTCTTGATTTGAGCCGAAAATAAAAGATTATTAAACCACGTTTAGAGATTTGAGAATCCATGGGAATATTTATCAAATAGAGACCAGAAAATGAGTCGGTGGTGAAGCTAGCTATAATGATGTTCATATTTTAAAAAGAGAAATGAAGCCATTCTCTGAGGTGTAAAAAAAATATGATCAATAAATTTCCATTATCCCATTATTTAATGTACTAGGTCAGGAGATCCATAAGTTTTTACTAAAATTGTTTCAAATCAATTTATGTACATTTACAGTTATTTGGTCCTCGTCTCGACTGTCGGAAATTAAAATGGCCCGCAGGTCGAATTAGGTTGGGCATCACTGGTATAAAAAACACTCGTTAAGAACATTAGACGATATAATGCAATATTTAATAACCTGTTTAACAACAGAATTTTAAAAAATATTATAGTGACTAAAATCACTTTTCATTATTGCAAATTGGGGCTTTTGTCAATTTTACACACATGTATTATCTAATTTATCTTAAATTTCAACTAGCCTCAGACACTTAATTCAGGCCAATTATTTCTTATTTTAAAAAAACAAATACTTACAAATTTGAAGCATTAAGAAGAAAGAAATAAGTTCCTCCATGTTGATTTTTTTCCAAACTAAACTCAAGGCAGAGCCGCTGGGTCTATGTGAACTACACTAAATACGAAGATAAGAATCTGGGTCTGAGTTTGTTCATTTTGAGATAAAGGACGTAAAACTCCTAAATATCTTTTTTTTTTCTCTTCAGTAGATGATCAGAAACAAAAAGATTTAAGCTGAACTACTAATTACAATTTTCGTTTTGTGGATTCTAAAAAAAAAATGTAGTTTACGGATATAGTAGCCTTATTACATATAAAGGCGCATTACTCTGAATCGGAAAAAAGCCGCGGTCATCCCCCTTTCTATCTGTATTGTCCCTTAGAGAATAAACAATTGACCTGCTTTACTGGCTACTAAAATAAAAGATAAAGGACAGGATTGATGGCTATTGATATACTACAACTCAGAGGTGAGCGTCTGCTGAGTCAATAAATGGGCAAGCTACTTCTCTGTAGGCAGCTCTGTGTCATAGGAGATGACGAACTACAGAGAAGGTTTTACTTATTTGTCTAGCCAGTTCTTTTGTTGCTGAACTGTCGGCTCTTTTAGAGACTGTGCCAAGGACAAATAGTGTGCTGTTCTCTTTCGTTGTTCAGCACTGCCGTACAGGGTGTTGGTTATGTTGGGCTGTAGTGGTAGTAGGGTCTGCCTAAGGTGGATTAAGAAGAGGCATTCTAAGAGGATAAGTTTATGATTTTGTGTTGTGTATATTGTCTACAAATAAGAAGGTATATGAGTTTTTTTTATGATAATTTAAAAGAGGTGTATGTCCTGTTCTAAATAGAAGAATTGCTCTTTGCAGTAGAGGGAGTGAATACTGCCCAGTTAGTTTGGCATGGCCATTACTTTGTACAATAAGGTGTTACAATTCATTGCATATTGTGTGTATGTGTGTGTCGTTAATGATGTCACAAACTCACTTTGTAATCTTCTTATTATAATATGATGTTGAAATTGAACTGTTTGTTTACAGTAGGTATCCTCCCACAGGAGTGTGTCAAGTAATTTATTCCTTCTCCGTCTCTTTTTAACTGAGCATAGTATAATGGTTACTCTAGGAGGGTTTACTCCTCGCTTGACCATAAATGGGCGGCCTATTAACAATCTCAGGTTTGTAGATACTATAGAACCACATTAGATAAAATACAGACCAGGTAAAAACTTTACTTCAGAACTGGATGATGCAGCTAGAGCAGTTGATATGGAAGTTAGTGCTGGAAAAAAAATCCAAATACTTGTTTCTGAAGGCGATAGTACCAGATGGTGGTTACTGTTAATTCTGCTTTTATTTTAAACGTAAACCTCATATACATTGCATCTAGACCTAGACGTAGATATAGATCTAGACTTGATCTTGAAAGTTGTAGAACAGAAGTCTAGATCTATAATTACTTCTAGATATAGATGCAATCTATATTAAATCTACGTAAAAATAAAAGCAATATAATCACGCGCACATAATGACTTTTTGACTTACTTAGGCTTAAGTCCTCACGCGCCGTTCGGCGCATTGTGCTGTCTCCATAAAGATCTGTCATTGGCAATGTCTGAAGCTTTCTCCCACCTGGTGTCCACTGTTCTGAGGTCCTCTATGAAGGTATGACGCCAAGTTATACGAGGACGTCCCTGCTTGCGTTTTGTATTGGCCTCCATGTCATCGCAATTCTTGGTATGAGTAGTTTATTTTGTCGTAGAACATGTCCCGAAAACCTCATGCGACGCTCTGTCTCAACCTCACTAAGTGTTCGACTTCCAGTTCGGATAGGATTTCCTTGTTTGAAACCCTATCTATTTACCTGACTCCTCAAATCCGTCTCAGCCATTTTTGTTGAGCCACATGATAAAATGTACCAATAAATAATAGCACAAATTTTTGAATTGCCAGATTACCTAATTGGTAGCATCGTTCATATCAATAATTGTCTGTGATCAAATCACGGTTTTTATTTCCGGTTTTAGCCAACATTTTTTGAAATGTATTCTGGTTTTATTATATTTTCTTTGTAGTTGTTAAGGAATTGTCTTTTTTTTTAAATCATTATTTCTCTATATCTTGTTAATATTAATTAAACATTATGTGTAAGAAATAACCTGTTTTGAGTTTAGTATCAAACACTTTTATGTTTATTTTAGCGAAACTTATTTGGTGGATATTTTCCGCGTCCATTTCACATTAATCGGCCTTTTTCCTATAAGCCGAAAACTAATTTCACTAACACTTAATGCAGTATACAAATTATTTAAAAAATAACGATGCCTGATGCACACTGCCCTTTACGTTCTAGGTTTTAAAATATATTTCGTTTTAAATACAGGACCCTGTGTGACTATATACACATCTCTTGTGCAAGTCACAAGCGTACGATAATGTTGTATTCCTTTTTATTTATACACGATTACAAAGAGAGTTTGTGCAGCTGCCGAGAACTAACCTGTGGATCATCTGTTTTAGAAGGAGTGCAGATGAAAGGATAACTTGACAAAAATTTCAGTAGTATCTTAATTCATACAATACAGACGTTACTTCACAAAAAAGAAGATGATTACGTCTTACGCAAGTAGTGAAGTTTAACCCTTAAAGTACTGATCTGTTTGTTTACAATAAGTGCATACAAAGTGGAATTACAATTCTGATGTTTAGAGGCTAAACTACCATACGAGTTTTAAGGGTTAAACTATTACGAACATCCCTCGGTACCAAATTGACGTCTGCGGGGGAAAAGTGTTACAGACGTGGTCGTACTGTCTGACCGGCTGACATTATTATTAGAATTGCATTGCTAATATTCATAAGTATTCAATAAACTGTTATGAAGATGGTGTCCAGGTATCAACTAATCATCTAATAAATGTTGTATGCATAGGCGCCCACAGGGGGGTGCAAGGGGGTGCACTTGCACCCCCTTGGTCTCTGAGTAGCGAAATTCTAGACAATACAATTTTTTGCATCATTAAATCAATTAACTTCTTAGTAGTCACTGACCAAGTAGTAATTTCACTGTAGTATAATCATAAGGATAGTTAATGTTGGAGTTGACTAGTCTAGATCTAAAAGTAGGCTAATACGAATAGATGGCCGACGTGCACCCCTCTAGATTATAGTAGCCACATTGTAGCAAATTTTATAAAAATTAATTTCTTAGCAGTAGCAATTTAAGAAGTTTTGCTTCCACTGAAGTACAGCTGTAAGGAAAACTATTGTTTCAATAAACTAGAATATGCTAATCATGTGTTGATGGCTAACCATGTACGCTTTATTATAGTCTTGCAATTTTTTGTACTATAAAAAAAAAGTGTGAAATATTCTATTTCACGTAAGTCGTGACAATTTGTTATCTCTTGCACATAATTATACTTATTATTATATTTAGTTATAATAGGACAGAAGGATCCTAGGCATCACATTTAAAGACCGCATCACAAATCAAGAGATTAGAGACAGGGTTACTGCAGTGATCGGACCCCATGATGACCTGCTAAATACTGTGAAGAAACGAAAACTTAAAATGTATGGCCATGTAACAAGATCTTCGGGACTCGCTAAGACCTTCCTCCAGGGAACAGTTCCAGGAAAAAGAAGAAGAGGCAGACAGAGAAAGCGGTGGGAAGACAACATCAAAGAATGGACAGGCCTACCATTGAACGAGGTTTTAATCAGGGCAAAGGATAGAGAGGATTGGAGAAAGATGGTCCACATGTCTTGCTTGGCGCCCCAACGGTCCACCAGACTAAGGGATAGGTAACAGGTAACAGGTAAACAGGACCTAGAATGGGAGAAATATTTTTTTTCTTTGTCCTGGAGAAGAAATCCTTGCTGATTTTATTTAATTACGATAAATGTGAAAGTTATTTTGAACAAGAATGAGGAGTGCAGTCATATGTGTAAATGTATTTATGTTATGCACAGTTAAGGTCGGTTTTAGTGCTAGATAGCAGGTTAAACACGTCCACCAGTTTACGATTGCAGACTATCCAAGAAAGCTCTTAATAATAATAAAGTTTAATTTATAGAGCACTGTAGGCTCAAGGCACTGTGATAACATTAAAAACATAACAAGGTTACAAAGACAGTTTGTGAGAATACACAAACTCATTATCGGTCCCCGAAGTGGTCTACCCAGGCAGGTAAATAGACAGGTATCAATATTTTCAAAAAGAACATCATAATTAAATTCTTGCAAACAAAAATGACAGAGAAAAATGGAAAAAGAAGGTTGACAGATCTTGTGTTGTCCAGCAGACCAAAGGATATGTGAAAGTGAATGTGGAGTTAAATGTGAACCTGGCCTAACTGATGTCTTATAATGAATATCTAATTGATCTAATTGTCTGTAAGGTTCAATCTCTAAAAAAAAAAAAAAATTAGCTGGTAATTGTTACAACCTATGTGGTCCCTCAGTTTTACACCTGATAATATGAATACCTACTTATTATTTGTTGTTTTAAATTATTTTCCACTTATTTGCATTTTAAATATATTTTTTTCTTAAAAAATGGAAAACATTATTTTTAGATAGATGTGATGGACTGAATGATAAAACTTAAGTAACGACACAAATGTAAAAAAATAATTTTCTACTAAAAGTCTAAAACCATTTGCATAAATGTGTTGAGACTATGGTAAATAATTACCTCCCTTACTAAAGAGCTTCCCGTGTTTGTTACTATTTATAGTGAATAGTTGTAAAAGTGGTGTAATTTATGAAAAAAATGCTTGCATAACTGGCATATGTGATTTAAAAATTAGATTTTTCGCTTTTAGAAAAGCAGAATCTAGTTTTGTTTTCCGATGGGGTATTCGTGCGGCGTTTTTCAAAATTCGCTGTTGCTTTGCTATGTTGTCATCAGATATACCTGCTAGCAAGGCGTTGCAGTAGTCAAGTCGGGAGAGTATGAATGCTATAGCTAGCTTTTTGTTGACTCCGTCGTCAAACTGAGTCAAAGAGTGTCGGATATGAACTAATCATTGAAGCTGAAGATAACGGCCCTTGCAGAGCTGACATGTGTGGGTCGACAGATAAGCCATGAATGCCATCACATGCCATCGTACTAGGCAAAACGACAATTTGAATTGACGGAGCAATGGCAGCAGCAAGAAACAAAAAATATGAGCATCAACATTTGCTGGGTATTTTGGTCATGAAACTGCAGATATCTGAGTCACTTTTCGGTTTGTTTGTTGATGGCGATCGTATTTGAGAACAAGTTACTGGTTTTTGTTCAGAGAAACACAGTCTGTGTCTAACGTCATTGTCAGCGAATACATTAATTATTGTCTAGACATGAATATACTACTCGGCCAAGACTGCGATGGCTGCCCCGTGATGGTTAGCTTTCAGAAATATGTTAAGGCAAGGATTGGTGAACAAAAAGTTTCATTTTCACCTTTTAGTGTGAGACACTATGGAGTGAGAAATAAGAACCCAGTCAGAATATTAATTGCAATTCGTTGTTAACTTTTTCTGTTAGATCGACCGTAGGTAGGCATAGACAGAACGGATAAGCTTAACAACGCGTAAAGTAAATTGTTTGTTCAAATGTTAAATATTTAATTTGAAACAAATATTTACGGGTCACTTATTATCGTATATGGGGGGGGGGGGACCAGTTCCTTTCTTTATTATTCTCCGTAGACGGAAATTTGCACCCCCCTGGAAAAAATCCTGCGGGCGCCCATGGTTGTATGGAAGTACTTCCCTATGGTTAAGTAGGCCCTTTTTCATGGGCGTCATGCTACTCTGAAGACCGGGTTAATCCATACAAAACAAATTGACAACAGCTACACCCGCCTCTAGGCACTAGAGCCAACGTTCCAGTCTGCTCTAGAGTTCAGTACCACTGTCTGAGTCAACTGGTCCTAACCACTCAATGATGCAACAGGTCTGTTGTCATTTGACCGCTGTAATCGTTAAACAGATTCAGGCTCCCTCTAGTGGCTGTTCCTTCGACTGGCTGATCTCCCACCACTAAACATTAAAAAAATATCACTGACAACTTGCTGTTACAAATGATGCATTAATGCTAATTGTCTCAGTAACAGGTCCTCGCCGCTGTCGTCACTTGACCGCTATTCAGGCTATTACTTTACTGGCTCTCTTTATACAAAATCTAACATACTTTGTTGGCAAGGCAACGCTTCATCTAAACTGTTGCGCCGACTCGAAAACATCATAAAAAGGGCATAAACATCCAAAATTACACTCACAACATTGCCACATTTAAAGGAAAACATTTAACAAAAATATGTAAGAAAAATGGAAAAAATCTCGGAAGACAACAGCCACCCGCTCCATCAGAACTACGTGACGTCATGAAGTGGGCGACTGCTGTCTATCAAGACAAGACCGGAGCGGTACAAAAACTTGATCGTACCTCACTCGGGTCAGACTCTATCACCGCCACTCATTGATCAGGGAACATGAAAAGCACCAAGATGCCTGTGTGTAGTCGTTGAATGAACTCTTTTATGTTGTGTCTGTTGTATTTATGTGTATGCTTCTGTTGTGTTGTCTTTATATGAGAAAAGATTCCTTGTAGTCACAAGAAATTTCCGTAAGGATCAATTAAGCAGACTTAGTCTTGGTTTTCAGTTGCTGCACTCTTTACCGGTTGATCTCTATCGACTGTCAATGTAAACATTGCTGTTACTAAATAAGCAATTATAAACTTATCTACAAACCAAAAACCTTTCTAACTAAAAGACTAATAGAAACATTATCTTACCCAGGTTCCTCGGAACTACTTCCTACATGCCTACTTTTTTTTTTCTGGCAAACGACACACTTCTCTAAAAGCTAACTATGTGTCGTTGACCAGAAATACTTCTCTTCTACAGGACACACACCTCTAAAAGCTAACTACGGCGATTTGCTCACAAGGCATGCATGACACACGATAAAGCTAAAGGCACACTCCCCCGATTACACACGGAATCCCCCCCCCCGATTAGACACGGCACCCCACCCCCACTAACACACGGCACACGCCTCCGCTGACACACTGCATACGCCCCCGCTTACACAGGGCAGCCCACCCCCCACTGACACACGGCACACGCCCCCGTTTACACACGGCACCCCACCCCCCACTGACACACGGCACACGCACCTATTACAGACGACACCCCACCCCCCGCTGACACACGGCACACGCCCCCGCTTAGACACGGCACACGCCCCCGCTTACACACGGCACCCCAATCCCTACAGACACAAGGCACACGCCCCCGCTTACACACTGCACCCCACACCCCACTGACACACGGCACACGTCCCCGATTACACACGACACCCCACCCCCCGCTGACACTCGGCACACGCCCCGTTTAGACACAGCACAGCACCCGATACACACGGCACCCCAATCCCCACTGACACACGGCACACGCCCCCGCTGACTCACGGCACACGCCCCTGCTGACACACGGCACACGCCCCTGCTTCTACTACATGACGAGAGAGGTAGCAATCCTATAAGTTCTTCTTTTGGAACTTGGGAAAGACATACACCTGACAAAAAGGCCAACTTGTGCCGTGTCTTTTATGTCGTAAGACTCATATATATCAAGTGATAAGGCAGAAGAAAATCGAATATCTTCCACCTGCAAATATGTAACATTTCAAGACATCGAGAGGGGTGAGCTGAAAAGCAAGTACAAATGGTTAAGAGATAAAATCGAATCTGTCAATTTTTAAACGTTTTTTTTTCAATAAAATAAATAATATTTGCGCATGGAACTAAAGAGCCACAGCTTAACATCCAAAGAGCCGCATGCGGCTCGCGAGACGCAGGTTGCCGTCCCCTGCTCTAGACCGCACCTGTTGGAGAGAGACAGTTACTAAGAAAGCTATGGACAGCGAAAGAACACGGGCCTCAGCTCTGGAAGTAAAATGGACTATGCGAAAAATAGCCAGCTCCTTTACCACTGAAGCGAAGACCACATTAATCTGCATTATTTATGGACGGGAGTGTCTCTCCAAAATAGGGATCCACGGCTACAGGACCAAATGTGCGAGTTAAACCATAGTCGTTCTACGACTGAAGGAGGCCAATGAGATCCATTCTGTTGGTGGCGAGCCGTGAAAGCTGCTCCGAGACTAAATTGACTTCACTCACACACAAAACCACTGTGACAGAGTGTTCCGATCACAGTATTTTAGACTCTCTCTCATAGCACTTGCGTACATCATCCATTTTGACTGAGATACATATGGTCACGCCTACGAGTCGCTACCACAGTTATAACATATGTTAGCATTGTTATTTGTTGGTTTCATTTCATTGCTTTTGTTTTGTTTTTAATGGTAAATTGATAAACTTGTTTTACTTCATATTTTCGTTTATTATTAATAAAAATCGAAACAGATTTTTTAGTTTTGCCGGCATGATTATTGATTGAGATTTATAACTTTTTTCTGTTTGGGTGAACGCGTTTAATATTTGGGTGTTAACAAAGTAATCTATAACAAAAAACAATGGTAGTACTTTGAATAGTAAAATGAATCTTTTGTAGACATTCCAATTAAATTCCGATTGTCCGAAAATCGGAACCCATTATGCATGTAGTGTGCTTTAACTTGAGAACCGCTGGACTAAGGCTTAGCCATCGGCACCAAAATCAGACTGATGCGCTCCCTGGTCATTCCCACATTTTTATATCCTTGAGAGTCTTGGACGCTGAATGCAGAGCTAGAGAGGAGGATCCTAGCAATGGAATTGAGATACTGCAGTAGGATCCTAGGTATCACATTTCAAGACAGCATCACAAGCAAATAGATTGGAGACAGGGTCACTGCAGTGATTGAACCCCATGAAGACCTGCTAACTATGGTAAAAAAAACGAAAGCTAAAAATGTATGGCCATATCACAAGATCTTCGGGGCTCGCTTAGACCTTCCTTTAGGGAACAGTACCAGGAAAAAGAACAAGAGGCATAAAGTAAAACTCAATAAACGATCAGTTTAATAGATTTATATTTTGTATTTATATAAAAAAAATAAAATAAGGATATTGTTATCTTTAAAAAAAAGTTTGAAAATCTTCTTACTCATAAAATTTACTTTAATTTTCTTTGGTTTCAAATCAACAGATATTTTGGTATCACCTAATTTACAGTGAAGAAATTTGGCAAGTTTGGCTGTTGAAATGGAAGACATTCTTATAGCCGCATTTCGCGAAGTGATTCTTGGTAGTGTAGGGCAGTCTCTGAGAGCCGAGGCCGGAGCAGGGCGCGGATGTGGAGGAATCACTCTCCCACACCCCGTTGACCACGGCCTTGACCTCGAAGAAGCCGTTCTCCGTCTTGGAGCAGTCCATTTCCACATCGATGATCCAGTAATGGTTGCCGTAGCTGCAAATGATTAAGATGTAAAACTGGTGATATCTCAATGGAAACTGCGAGTTTCAGCTTACAGTGACATAGCTGGGGATTGGGAGGGAAGTCCAAATTTGAAAGTCTCCCTGGGCATCCTTAAAGGGGGAACCCCAAATGGATTTCCTAAAATGTTGTTGTTGTTTTTTTACATAAAATGATGTCAAATGTCAAAATGCAGGGTGCCTTAAACGGTCATCCATCCATCCATCCGAGTGGCGCTACAGTGGGTCTAGCCTGCTTTAACGCATTCTTCCATTCAGATCTATCACGGGCCTTTCGTCTTCACGCCCTAACCCCAAGCTTTTGCAGATCTTCTTCCACCTCATCAATCCATCGCATTCGGGGTGTGCCTAAAAAGGTCAAGCCCTATTAAATCTCTGGCTACGCCACTTTTAGGCAAATATTTCTTTCCTTTTAGTTTTTTTTAATTAGCATCCGTAAAAACTAAATACAATCTTAAATGCATTCTGAAGATAATTTTTGATCGATCAGCAGAAGAAATTTTAACCTTTGAACTTTTCTGCTCTTTGACATCAACGCCTAATCTTTCGCCTCAGAACCGGACACAACAGAATAAGTAAGACAACATATGTTCCAGAAGTTCAAAATTGGAACCACTGAAATGTGCCTTTGTGGAGTGTCACGGTAGTGTCACCAGAGAAAGCTGATCATGCCCTTCAAAACTGCATTCTTATCGACAATGGCCCCTGAAACACCCATATAGAACGAAAACTATTTAGAGAGCTGCCTGATTTAAAAACTATTTCGCAGTTCATCTCATATATTGGTCTTGTCATCTGAACACTACAACATAAAACTTAGAACGAAGAAGGAAAAGTCTGCTTTTAAAGACAAAATGGAATCCGTCGCTAATATTACCAAAAAACAAAATGACCCTAACTCATTATTGCCCTATAGTAGTGGCCGTATAGGGTAGTAATGTCTCTGAGCTCATTGGCGTTGATTACTTTAATAATATTGTAATAACTCTGCTCCTGCGCATGCGCTTATGTTGCTCACAAGCACATTGTTAAACATTGGTTGGACTAGTCAGATGAGTGAGGGAAGAAAGTTGAGATTCGCCTGGAGTGATTAAAATTAGATGATAGTCTGGATCTAAAGAGCCGTCCTTCAAGCTACAAGCTTCAAGCTACAGAACTGAATGAGGAACCTGGACCGACACAATGGGGTCTGTGTTAAGGTTTTATGCTGGTAGAACAAAAGACTCTTTGCACATTAGTCACTGTGTTTTCTTATGTTTGATAAGCACATATCATCTGTTAGTATGTTAATGTTAAAAATGCAAGAAAGTACCCTTTCGGGCATTGCGATCTATAAGGTAGATTATGTATCTGTGGCCCACGATTAACGAGAATGTTATATAGCCAGCACAATGACAAAAAAGAAAAAAAAAAGTAAAGTTCCCCTTTCAGACCTTTAGGTCTATAAGGCAGATGATGTAAAGGTCATCTGTGGACTGCGGTTAACTAGGGTGTCATGTGGCCAGCAAAACGACCAACCTCCTTTACTTTTACCAAAATAATGTCAGGTACCCATTAGAGTTTGGTGGACACAGAGGCGCCCAAGGATGCCGAAATAAAAATCCCAGCCTTCATCATGATTTGAGCCCAGGACCCCCGGTTCAGAAGCCAAGCGCTTTACCGCTCAGCCGCCGCGCCTCACAGCAAAATGACAAGCGCAAAGTATTGTCAGGTATCCAGTAGAACTGGACGGTCTCAGAGGCGCCATAGTGATCCTGAAATCGTGGTCTTCACCAGAATTCGAACCCTGGCCACCTCGGTTTGGAAGTCAGGAGCTTTACCACTGAACCACCTCAACGTTTATCTTTTCTATTAGTTAATGACTTCGAAACCTAAAAAAAAAAAAGGTTTTACTTTATCTAAACTTTTGTATACAATTTTAGTATGTAGAGCCGCTGGATAGTCTAAGAGCTGAGCCGAAGTCTCTTCGAGCTCTAAGTTTGAAAAAAAAACCTGTCTGACCTCACTGCCCGAAAATCAAACAGTAAAAAAAAAAAACCTGCGGACCAACAGGCCTGTCTGGGAGCGACCCGAGTCAATGCTTATAGAGCATTGCTGTTTCCAATACCACTCGGTGGCACCGGGGGCCTCCACCATCTACCTTCGTTTAACCAAGCTAACTGTGCAGAATCCGCCATTGATGAGACGGTCCCTTGAGGAACAGCGCATGGATTTGTGACTGGTTTGTGGGAGCTTTCTTACAAATCCGCACCGTGAAGGGGCAGACTCTCGTCCGCCCATGGGCACTCCCACGGGAATCATATTTGTTACCCTTTCGCCTAGCCACTTCCTCTAGGGAGCCGTTTCCACGGGAGCGCCACGTTGAGGCAGGATAACGTGCTCCCGGTATGTAGAGCCTAACTATTTTTAAGCTCGACTTGTTAAAAACTATATATATGTTCAGGGGGGGCTAACTATTTTTATTTTCTATTACTATTAACTACGGTGAGATCGCCATCATAAACAATGGGTACACTAAATCAATTAATGTTACAAAATAGAAGTTGGCATATTTTAAACTAAATGATAGAAATAATAAACAAAAGTGTATAATCTATACCTATGAATGAAGAGTTTGCAAAACAATTCAAATAACGTCGTCCTGTTTTTTAAAATAACTTTGAAATTATAAATTTTTGAAGACACCAAATATTTTTTGTTATCAATTGAAGATAAATTTTGTGTATAATTTGTGCTTATTTAATTATGAACCACGTACAACCCAGTGGCGTAGCTACCAATGTGCGAGTGGTGCGGGCCGCACAGGACACCAACTGGAGAGGGGCCCCAAAATCACCCCAGTGTGCATTAATTTCCTATTTCCCTGAGCTTTTCAGTAAAAACGACTAAGTGTATGGACACGAACAAACATAAACTACTGTATTTTAAACATGAGCTAACAATTTATAAACTAGTCATGTCGCTATTTTGTTTCATCTCCTTGACAATTATCCTTGAATCCAGAAAAAAAATGATGAGGCCGACATCCTCAATGATGAAAAAGAAGAAAAGACTTTAATACCGCAGGTTCTAAAGACTACAGGACAACACATAACCATGTCTTTAGTACACTCCTCAAAATTCATACTGAAGAAGCTGAACCATCAGACACTGTGAACAATATAGAAAGCAGGATAATAACTCTAGACTGAACGAGATTGGAGATTGGCCTGATTTCATCTTAGATAATATTCGCATACACCTTGTCAATCAAGGATCTGAAACAGTTCAGCATATGGACAGTCAATTCAGAGAGGTGTATTGACATCAAGAATCAGCAGAAGGAAAGGCTAGAAAGCTTTCAAAAGCTTGTTTTTTCCGCAAATGTCAAACGGCTAGAAAGTTCTTAGAAAGTGGACGTGTTATTCGCCAAAAAAAGAAACCTCATTTAGTTTCCCCTGGATACTCTTCTCAACAAGATCAAGTACCAAATCTACATTAAAATCCAAAGATGGATTCAATGAGTGGTGGAGGTTATCCCCAACAATAGAAAAACATGAGACCAGCAGATATTTCTCTATTATTTTTGACAGTACACCTGACATCTCAAAGCTGGATCAAACTTCCCAAATTTTACGGTACGTTGTCATGGATAATGACGGGGTGAAAGTTTGTGAGTCTTTTATTGACTTCATCGACACAAAGGACAAGCAAGCTGCTGGAATCGCTGACATGATTCTAGAGAAACTGCGTTCGGATGGTTTAGACATAATGGACTGCAGGGGTCAGGGCTATGATAATGCTGCGGTCATGAAAGGTCAAAACTACGGTGTCCAAAAACGTATTCTATAAGTCAATTTCAAAGCACTATTCATTGCCTGCATAAATAATTCTCTTAATTTAGCAGGAATTCGAACTGCTTAATGAAGTAAATTCGGTAATATTTTTTAGTACACTGGGCCGTTTACAAGCCTTTTTCTCAACTTCAACACACCTTAGGGATATCCTTATCGAAATATCCGGAACTAGCCTTAAACGTTTAGTTGAGACCTGCTTCGACACACAAAGAAGAGCTACGAAGGGAAATTTATTCTACCTTGGACAGGATTGTTCAAGAAATAATCACACGATTCGAGCAACTTCATGATGTAGCAGATGAATTTTTGTCGCCTTCCCAGCTATTAAACCCTTAGGTCGAAATCAATCTCGATAGTACTCCTAGCGACATTGATAAAAACGAATATCTGCTGGAGCGAAAGAGGCTTCAACGGTTTGTTACAGTTTCATCAGAAGCCTCCGAACTTCCAAAACAAAGACCTGTTGAGCTCTTGAATTTTATAAAAAAAAAATAGCTAGATGGTTCAATCGAGAATATCGTCATCATGTTTCGGATATTTTTTACTATTGCGGTAAGCGTCGCTACATGCACGTTTTTCCAAACTTAAACTGATCAAGAATTATTTGCGATCAAGATTACAAATTTACGACTTACTAATTTCGCCATTTTGTCCATTGAACAAGAGCTGATGGAAAAAATTCATTTCGATAAAATTATTGATACTTTTTCCAGCAAGAAAGCGCGTAAAATTCACTTGTAGTATGTATATCTGAAAGTGATTTTTTTTTAAATTAACAATATTTGATTAATGAATACATATTATTTTGAACAAAAAAGTAAGGTTTTGCAATGTTATTATTTAGTTAGTTTTTTTTTCGGAGAGGGGGGGGCACCAAGATGAGGTACCGCACCAGGCATTATATACTCTAGCTAGGCCTAGGCCATTACAACCCCTCAATAACCTTCATTGCTCAACAGTATTATATGGTCCTGACTTGGATACGTTAACCTGTTTGTCTTGTGTGTTACTGTAAGCGAAAGTATAATCTGAATAAACTATTTTAAAAAATATGCTTATAATTAACTCTTACATATTCGAAAAGGAAATAAAACTAGTAAGCACAATTACATAACTTTCCCAAAAAAATTGAATATATCTTTATATCTTTTATTCTATAAATAAGGGACCTTGTTTTAATTTTTGCGCCATTAATTAATTATCAATATCCTGCTATTTAACTAAACTAAAACAAAAGCATAATCAATAGTTAATAGATAAAACCTGTCAAACAAAAACATACGTGTTCAAAGCACTGTAGCCAGAGTTCGAGTGGTCGTTTGTTGACCAATAGGCCGGAGTGCCCTCTGGCTGATGTCCTTGATAGGATCCTTGTCCAGGCTCGGGTCCACCCCAGTCCAAAAAGTTGTCACCGACACTCCATGCCTTTACCTAAAATATTCAGAGTCGCATAGAATCAAGAATGTTCTTGGGTATTTGAGAATTATGTATGTTGAATGGAGGTTGATAAAATCACAAGTTGGTCTGTGAAAGTTTAAGTTAATAGTGATGTCAAAATTGAAAACATGGGCGACTAGCCAGGGACGTGAGATAGAAGTAGACGTGTAACTTTAGTGAGTTGTTTAAATTCTCATATCACCTGAGTTTCTAGATAGATCTGCATTTGAATCTGCGTACATTTTATTTTTGCCTTTTTTTTTTCTTTTTCTTTCTTTTGGCTTGGATTCCTTCCTATTCTTTTTATACTGCGACATGTAACTTAATACTTAATTAATAAATATAAGCATTATGCAATTTGGTTTAAGAAAAAGTCTACACATTTGTGAATAAAATTTATATTCACTTTGGTTTTGAAAGAAGTTTGTTTAATGGTATCATTAATTCTTTATTAGGAATGTTATAAACCTACATTGGTTTAATTGTACTGTTAGGAGGTACAGAGGTTTGAACTACGAAGGCGTATTAACAAAGTTCTATTACTATTTGATGAAAATAGAGCTAATATTTTAGAGTACATGGAATATATATATATATGGCTTTGTTTCGTAGACCCAGCTATGACCTACTTATTTTGTCATAAATCAAAAGGATAAAGTCGTTCTTTTGCATATGTCACATTTTTTTAAACTGATCTTTGGATTTATGCGATTGGTCAAAAAGTACAATTTACTTCAACATATACATTACGTATATCATTAGTGGTAGTTAGCAAACCCCATCCATCTATCTGTCGTGGCAAATAATTATTTATTTAAACAGCCGGTGTCCCGGCGGCCCAGTCCAAGCCTGATGGTAGCTAAGAAAATATTTAAATAAAATAGAGAGAGAAAAAAAGAGAGAAAGAGAAATTCAGAGAAGAGAGCACGAGAGTGAGATAGAATGAAAGAAAAGAGAACAAAAAAGTGAGAGATGAAAGAGACTGAAAGAGATATAGAATGTGAGAAAATTAAGATAGAGAAAGAGAGAAAAAGTGAAAGAGAGAGAGAGAATTTGCCTATTGGCAACACATAAAGCTTAGGACCTTGTAACAAGAGGGATAATAAGGGTGGCTACCTTTATTTGTTTTATTAGAGTTAGTCCCCTTTATTAGTTGATTTACGTCCCTGTCCACTGTTTACGATGGCCACTCCCTCTTGAATCCTTGAGCTGACCAGTATAGTTGTAACTAAATATCCAATATCCATATTGTAAACTTATAAGTGTGTTATTGTTCTAGTACTGTGTTACTCAAGAGGAGTGTGCCACTGTTATGGGAAGAGTATTCTGATAACGAGCTAAGTAGACTTTATTTATTTGTTAGTAATAAGTTGGTTTATGTACTTATTATTTGTCTACTTAGTCTCTTATCCTCTCCTGTATTTTATTTTTGTAAAAGACATTTTGTCTGTGTATGAGACAGTATTGGGTCTCATGGATGACGTCATGTCATTGTTAATGTATATATGATTGTTTTTGTAAACTATCCTTTTGGTTTTTTGGACATAAGACGTTATTATTGTACCTCGGTGGTGGGGGATTCTTTAATTATTTGGACCTGAACTTTTCGTACTACTTTTATTTGTTACATTATTTCCTTATCTTTTGTGAACCTTTATTTCCATTTGTTCTTTCCATGATTTATTTTTTTGTAATAAATACTATTTTTTTTTAATTGTTAGAACTGAAATCTTAGACTTGTTACTTGTTTGTCTCAGTAGATTTGTTTATCTGGAGGCTATATTTAATAGCCTATATCAGTGATGCCCAAAGTACGGCCCGCGGGCCACATCCGGCCCGCGACGTGGTTTTATCCGGCCCGCCGAAACGTCGGCTATAAGTGTAGAAAATCCACTGTCCAAAAAAAGTTTTAAAAATCTTTCCCTACGTAGATTAAATGGATTGGTATCTATAGTAAGCCAATATATTTGTTTTAGAAAGAGAGAGTGGCTCTCTTTATAGAACATAAACATTAAACATCTCTATATCAACACATAAATAAATAAGAGGGCGTTCTTGCTTTGAGATGCGATTGTCGGATGTATGGCTATTTTCTGTTGCCGTTGACGAGTCTACCGACATATCTGATACCGCTCAAAATCTTGGCATTTATTCGCGATAAAAACAGTTTGAAATCAGAGAAGTAGTAGCTATTTGGAGCATGCGATCGCCAGTTTCAACCATCACAGAGAATTGTTTACCTTTGGCGAAATTGGTGGGAGTGATCAATGATGGTGACACAACTACTGTTGACAGCAATAGTTTTCAGAAGTCAAATCTCGTTGAATTATTCACCATCAAAATCTATGTGGCAAAATGTTGTCTGGACCATGTCTGATCGTCGTGTTCAGATATGTCGTTTTTAAAATTCATCTGCGGCCAATGTTTGAAGTGCCCTGACAGAGCTACAACTGAAACTAGTAAACTTACAAAGTAAACATTCTTGCTTGATAAATTTCAAGTGATGTTGTGATGCAGGCTATTGATGTCTACTCCGTGTTTCTTGCATTATGTGTTATGGATGATGACAATAATTACAAGGACTTATTAGTAGGGACAAACTTTTTCAGTGATGAATCGAGAGAAACCGATGGTACGTAATCGCATCGTCTCATAATCGAACATCTAGAACTCTAGATTCAGTTCTTCGACTTGGCATCTTATCTATGTAGTTGGATATTTAAAAGTAGTTTAGGATAAACTTCTCATGAATTTTTTCTAATTAAAATTGGTTTATTATATAATTCCCTTTTTTCCCCTTTTTCTTCATATGGCCCGCGACATGAATGTCGGATATTAAAATGGCCCGCCGCCCGAGTGAGGTTGAGCATCACTGATAATATAATTTTGGACCACGAAGTACCACCGGACTAACTTGCCAGTACAGAAGAGGTCACTGGTCTTATGACCTATCACAATACTAGGTCACAGACCTTAAAGAAAATATTTAGAACGACATGAAATATCATAATATCGGGAATTATTTCAAAACATTTAGGGCATTTCCAAGACTAACTACAGCCTTGCTCTGTTAAGTTTTTTTTTTTAAAGTGTTTTAATATTCACAAAGCTCTGCACCTCAGTATGGGGGAAAAGGTATTATTGGGTATAAAAGAATGAAACATTTTCAAACCTTATCGAAATGATTGCTTAAGCCTGGGTTGATGTGTCTGAGTGGAATGGCGCAGGGGTTAGAAGATAAAGCAGCAGAGGCAGAACAACCTGGTGGATGTAAAAAGCAATACAAAGGGTGTTCAAAATCTACACAATTATGTTGGTATTGGTAAGCCCTCCTTAAGTGAGAAGCGACTATGGATCTATTTTTATAGAAATGAAAGATGAATCCTGGGCATTTGTTGGGGAAAAATGTCGTCGGCACAGCAGTTCCCCTCTCCTCTTGCAGCTGATGTGTCCACTCAAAGGCAAGTGCCAAGTTTGGGTGCAAATACAAATTTCGTCACAAGCTCTGACAGGATGTAATAATATGTACTATAAACTGACAAGGGTCGGCTACTCCTGATTATCCCTCGGGGTTGACTCCCGAAGCCATTCCCATGTTTGGATATAGCTGCAAGGCAAGTGGTTTAAAAAAAGTTTTCCTTCTCATAGTTGGATAGCTAGTCAATGTAAAACATTCTCCTTCTTCCAGAATCTTATAGTTTCTTCCCCAGTTACTCGTCTTTGCTTTTTCTCTAGTCAGCGAAAACAGATTCGGGGGACCCAATATCTGAGCCACACGAGGAGGCCAGTGTCTGAAATATTGTATAGCTAGTGGAGTGCTTATAAACCAACTGCCATTTCCGACAATAACATCCTTAAAATTATCATTCTTCTTTTTGTTTTTCAAATATATTTTTCATAGTTCATCATAATATACTGTGTACTCTATCATAAAAAAAGAAAAAAAAAAGCTTAGTACCTGTTATGTAGTATAAATAGTAATACATTCTGATGAGGGGATCTTGCACTACATACCTGCTCTGTGGGCGTAGTCGATACCACCCCTAATGAAGAGATCTTGTCCGGGGTTCGTTTGCTTTTCAATCATGATGACCGTCCTCTTGAAGTTATGAGACCCGCTGGTTGTGTGAGGGGGGAGGGTGCTGGCGACCACATGACCAGTAGTTGTGTTGCCTACGTTAGGATTGTTTGACACTGCTATATGGTTTCCTCCCTCTGTTACGATGACCAAACAAACAAAAAACAACAACGTCAGAACAAAAAGAAAACAACCTTTTTCTGTCAAGCTGTATATTTTGCTAACATTGTAACTCAGATTTGATCAATTTAACATTACAATTACATTTTTTATGTGTGGGCCTAGTGCATTGAAAGTTGGCAAGCTTGGTTCTTCCCCGTTGATATGCCGTCTTCATGCATTTTGGTTTGAGCCTAATTCACATTTACAGCATTGGCTACTAACTAGTGGTGCATGAGGACAGGGCCGGCGTTAGGTATATGTAAACTAGGCTGTCGATTAGGAACTTGGATTGGTGGGGTCCTTGCATAGATCTAAAAAATAATTTAGAAGAAAACACGGCGAAATTTTGATCAAATCTAAAAAATAGCAAAGCTCTATTTCCCTTTGTTTGCTAGACTAGCTCTAAGTTTTTACAATGACTTAATGTTTATTAGATTTACGTGAAAGACTATCAATAAAGTAGTAGAACCTTTTGTAAAAATGTCGAGAGGTAATTTTAATTGTAAGTCTGGTACATTAAAGGTTAAACGAAAAGCGGTATGACAAGAAGCGGATTGGCTCATTACAAGGTATCATTACAAGGGATAAGTCATGATCATGGATTATGGATAATCAGCTTCGATTGTAAAGATCTAGTCTTATGATCATTTTTAATTTGCAATTAAGAACTTGTCGATATTATGTATTGATTTCGAGATAGATACATATATGTTTTTAATCAATTGCGTGAGATATTTGTTCGTAGTTTTACTTTAGTTTTCATTTGGGGGCCATCTAATTCCCTTCCCCTAGGGTCTCCAATTACCTAAAGCCGGCCTTGTAGAAAACTTAATTTTGTAATCTGTTGTATTGTTTCTAATTTAAATAAAACAAGTTGTCTATGTTTTCCCACTGAGTTTTGGCTGCGGGCCTTAAGGTCATAGTAAGTTTTTTATGTGGACCATACACCTTAATGAGTTTGACATGCTTGGTGTATGGCCTCAGCCCCAACTTAAAAAACTTCTACAAACTCTTCATAGCAAAGATACTTACGTGTTATGATAGCCACAAAAGGGTCTGTTGGGTCTTTAGGGCTGACCTGGGCGTGTCCACTTCCGTCCACTCTGATCTTCTGGGCGCATTCACTTATGAGGTCACAGTACTCGCCAGCAGGAAGACCTAAACAGAAGCGACTAGTCAGGTTTTCTTTTATGATTAGCTTATAGTACTAACTTGGACGAATCTAAGGATAAAAATGTACATATAACCGTGAAATGTATAGAACCGTGTTACTTGCATTGTGGGAAATTTTAAGAAAAAAAATTCTTAAAATTTCTAGAGATGAAAAAGAAAGTAAGCAACGATTTCTCTTTACGTCACTTCCTAGTGATGCAAAGAAAATGCATTGGTAATATGATAATAAGTTAGAAATGGTTAAATTTGGAACAAGACTTATTATTCATTTTAATTTAACCAATTGTAATTCATATTTAAGAATCATGTATGTAGAAAAAAAAGGAGTGTTTGTTTCATTCATATCTGTTGAAACATATAGATGCTAATAGGCTTTGGCCTCTTAGTAAGTTTCTTAATTCGGTTTATATCATAGTACAACTAATGGAAAGAAATAACAATAATCACACTAATGTTTTCTTCAGTAGTGAAAAAATAGTTTTTGCGAGCCGACCCGCAGCGTAGTATACACCTCTTTATTAGATACAGATAACTTGTTCTCTTCCCCCCCCCCCGTTCTTTTTTTTTTCACCGCGAAAGTTACGTGGGGTAATTCTAGTCCGACATGCAGGAATAAGAGTTGTCTTTCCACGACTTTTTTATCGAGGGTTAGAAAGTCAGCGTGCGTGCGTGGTGTTCTGCATGGTTGGTCGACGTAGAGATATTATAAATACAGATTAATAGAAAAGGATCCTGCTAGTAACAAAAATATGAGCAAAATACAATTTAAGTCGAAATAAAAGTAGGAGTTCATTGTCTGAAGCTGGTGAATGATGAGCTTTCATTTTGTGTCAAGTTTTTTCAAAAGAAAAAAAAAATCCTTGCAGCCCCTCCACAAAGCCCATTGAGAAAGGTTTTAATTCATATGACAGTTTTTCACAATGAGGATCGGTTTGACGAAGATTTTTTGACAGTATTAGAACTGTCACTGGGTTCGACGCCTTCCTCGACTACGACGTCAGGGGACGGGCTAGATCCTAGCTCATGAGTGCAAAAGTAACCCCCGACTCAGCCCGCGAAGGCCATGCCAGTCAGTTCAGTTTTGCCCATCAGAGAGACCCGCGAATCAGCCGGGTTCCAGGAGAACCCGAGCAACCCTCAAGTTGGTGTCCAGCGCTATCCGCTTTTCGGAGATCCCGTTAGGTCTCTTACTTACCGTTGCCTTGGGGACCCACAGGGAGGGGGGCTGGACATAACCCTTTTTTTTTTTACTTTTACACTTGCCAACTGTTCATTCATCAGTGGTAAGCAACCAGTGCCCTTGGCCACGGTGTTCACTCCACGATAAGGTGGTACTGAAATGCCGAGTGACATGTCACCAGCTGTAGCGAGCATTCTAAGACTGTTGACAACAGTTTCAGGGCCTTATAGATTTCTGCTGTTTGAAATATTGTAACAACGCGTTTATCATATCTTTCTGTCTGTCTGATAATGATTTCGATCACATTGATCCAACTCTCCTTCTCTGATCAAGTTGAAGCTGTACACAGTTATTCATTATCGAAGACAATAGACAGAAAAAGTATCGATTGATTACAGGTAATTAATTATTAAGCTTTATATCAAAAAGGGAAAAAAATAATTTTTCGGTATTCACAGATGTGACTAAATATGTGGGTTTTTCCCCCTTAGATAATTTTACATTTTATTTCTCTCATACTTTATTCTCGAATCAACGCGAAACTTTTAATAATTATTCTCTGTAGTTAAAACACACACACACGAATGAATCAATTATAAAATTAACAGTTAATTAATTTGTTATTGGTATTTTTTTTTTATTTTGTTGATATATAATAGGAAAACAACTTTTGCAGTATCTAGATATAAATTGTGCGTATGGAGTTCTTCCCCTCAGAAAACATTTGTTGTTTTTCAAAGTAATGTATACATTTTGCTTGTTTTTATTTCCCTTTTTTTTTTTGACACATCTCGGACACCCAGTCCACTGTGGTCAGGCATCTCTGCTGGAGAAGTGGGTTTTAACCTGAAGATTTCCAAGATGCCCACATCAAACAGAATGTACCTTTAGCTGAATTTCCAATCAAATATTTCTGTTAATTATTGAAGAGTCGAACTCAAGCCCCTCTCAGTTAAGGAGATTCATATCACTCAGCCACACGTCACATTTCTATTGATGACTCAAGCGTACTTCTAAAACTCAGACATATTATTTGACGATTGTTATTTGTTAATCTACGGTAAAGTATGTTAATTAAAAAAGTACCTGTATTGACCGAGATACTAAATGGGTTAGAGCCCATGGCAAAGAATCCTTTGTTGCCTCTGTTGAAGGACAAAACTCCGTTCTCGTACTTGAAGTTGTCAACACTGGTTCCGGCTACAGCGTTTCTGAACATCGCCATGTTACCGATAGACTTCCACCTGAGAATAACAGCAGAGTTGCTAAGCTAGATCATTTCAGATATTATTGAAGAATGTCGATCTAAGAGATTTATTAACAAAATAGTTATCATATAGTTAGTGCACGTGGATGGTGAGTGGTTTGAGTATTGGTAAAGATTAAAGGGTTCAATCGAGATTTGAGTTTTCGCTGGTCGTTAACTGTGGACCTAGAAATATTTATGGACCAGATTGCGAGCTGCATGCCAACTTTTATTTGCAAATGAAATGGTACAACTAGATGGTTTCTTTCTTCATCGTGTCTAAGGCGTCTGATTTTCGTCGTCGTTAAGACTCACCTGTGTTCACAGACCCATCCGTTGTCACAAGTGCCGTCTGCCTTGATGATGACATCCTTAGCGGACATGTCCGCGTTACGTGGTGGCCCGGCGCTGTTGTCCGTGAAGTAGTAACTGCTCATCACTCTGGTGAAGCCGTAATTGTTGGCCAAGGTGAAGGCCACAGCTCTCTTGTATTCTGCGCCGTTCTAAAAAAAAAATAAGGCTTAGGTTACACACTTTTTAACAATATATTCACTACTTGAAAAGTATTTATAAATCTAGAGTAATTACCAAATATAAATCCTAATTCTTCTTCTATGCGAAATTTGTATATAGCAGATATAAGGAACAAGTAAAAAGTAACAACGGTAATCTAATGTAAGGGAAATAACCGCTTAATTTCAAAAATATTTCTCAAAGCTGAAAGGATTATGTCCCATTGTATTCAACAAAATTGTTTTTTTTACTCTAGTTTATCGGATAATTCGGTTATTTCTAAATTGATTCAGATATTGTTTCCGACTATGTATAGGAGTGTAAGGTTTCAATTTAACTGCAGAATAGGAGAAATAACGTGTACATTATTTGTAATAGACAGAGAGAGTTAATATAAGCTGTTGTAAAAAAGAAGAAAGGGGCAGACGAACCTTGTAGGTCAAGGCCTCGTTGCCTCTCTGGGTATCATGGTTGTCTACAAAGACAAAGGCCTGGTCTGGTGGAGCCATTCCCCATCCAGGGTCATAGACAGCACCCAGGCGCCCTAAGTCTCCGCTGGCACCTTCTTTAACCTTTTGCATGTAACGAAATTCTGGATAAAACCATAACACAAACTAAAGTTGACATCTAAAAAAGGAGACAACAGGTTTTTAAAGGTAAATTAATAATAAACATGCTTAATTACTCACTTAATGATCAACTCACCTGTGACGTAACCCAGGTGGAAATATTCGTTGACCTTGATGGCGCCATCATTCCTGTCAATCACCTCGTGGTAGAAGAAAGGTCGACCTCCTTCTGGTAGGTCATGGGTCTTTTAGAGGAAAAAAATAAGACATACAATAACATTTTTCGAATAAATATATTCAATGGCTGACGGTGTCTGATTAGATAACTCGGTGGTTCTCAATTGAAATCTAAAGATACGTTTAGTTGTGTACAGGCTCTAGAATCTAGATTAACATTCATAAAAATATAAGTAGGTCTTATATCATAAAAAGTTGATATTAAATGCGGGTCACTTCTAGTCAGACAACTTTAGAACCACTGGTCAGCAGTTTGATGTCAAATGTAACAATGAAAATTGTAATAGAAGTTTTAACGTTTCAACAAACATGAAACACTACAAACGTCGATGTTTCAACAAACATAAAACACTACAAACCTTAATGTTTCTACTAAAAATGAAACACTAAAAAAATGTAATGTTTCAACAAGTATTGTGTATAAAAAGAAATGCAAATAAGTTCATCACCTTGGCTAAAATACCCTCTAAGTCTTTTGGCCACATGTGTTTAGCCGCATCCACACGGAATCCCGCCACACCGAGAGAGATTAAGTGGTTAAAGTAGCCGCTGATCTTGTCCTGGACATACTCCTGGCTCGCATCCAGATCTGTCAGGCCAACAAGGTAACAGTTTCTCACGTTTTTGGGATCCCCGTAACTGAAATTAGACGAAAGGGAAACTTAAACCCAAACTATTACCAACAATGTTAGAAGACTTTACAGCCTGGAACCTAGACCTTCCAGAAGTGACCTCAATGTTGTGGTGGAAATAGTAAAAAAAATATATGAAAAAACAAAATCATACTTTACCAACATTTCCTGACAGAATTGACGGAGGTAATGCTCCCGTCGCCCCAGCGTGGCGCCTAAGTGGAAACTTCCGCCCGGGAAGTCGGATAGGCGAAGAATGGTAGTACACATAGCTCTCAGTGAGCTACCACACGTATCCTCGAGAGAGGATACATTACACGTGGTAGGGATGTAAATAAGGCTCGATAACCAGTCCGAAACCCCCATCAGCCCGTTTCCCAAAGTGGTTCATACGTGTGGTGATGGATCTCCCACAGTTAAGATGGGACAGTATAGGCATAAACGGACCCCCCGCGTGGGGGTGGTTTACCAACCCGCATGAAAGGAGAAATCATGCCGAGGTTCGGAAACCATGCTACATGTAAAAGACGGGTGTGAATAACTGATGACCTATTTAGCGGGGGGTCTCCTGACAGAGAGGTCGGTGAAGAGCCGATCTCTCATCCTGGCCACAAGATAAAAGCCTTTCCCTGGTCACATGGTTCATTAAAGAGACTAAGTCTCGAACCATTTTGAATATCTGACAAGACATAATTGATTGAAAAAATCTGGGAATCGTGTCTCATTATCGATCTAAAATAGTTCTTTATTAGCTGCAATTTTAAATAGTTTTAATAGAATGTTGAGTGTAACGTTAAGGACATTGTGATGGAGTTTCAACCACAATTATATGTAGCCATTGCTTATAGAGGAAGACCTTGTAGGCATACATTAAGTGTGCATAAATATTGACTCATAGCACATAACTGCTGGTAGACAAAAAAAAAACAACAGCTGTAGACCTATTATATTTTTAAATTACAAAACTAGAAATAACTTGAATTACTTGTGAGCGAAACTAAACGTCACACTTAGTATACACAATAAGGGAGGCGCGGTGGCTGTGCGGTAAAGCACTTGGCTTCTGAACCGGGAGTCCCTGGTTCGAATCCTGGTGAAGACTGGGATTTTTATTTCGGGATCCTTGGGCGCCTCTGAGTCTACCCAGCTCTAGTGGGTATCTGACATTAGTTGGGGAAAAGTAAAGGTGGTTGGTCGTTGTGCTGGCCAATGTCACCCTCGTTAACCGTAGGCCACAGAATCAGATGACCTTTACATCATCTGCCCTATAGACCACAAGGTCTGAAAGGGGAACTTTACTTTTATACTTCAGACATATTAAACATGAGATGAAAAAATAAATGTTATATTTTAAACAAATGTAACATATTATGTAAACAGGTTCTTACACTCTGGCATCCTGTACTCATCTGACGTACTTAACACAACTTATGACATAACACTTAACTTGCATCATTCTAAAAGAGTTAACACTACATTAATGCAGTCTCTCTCTCTATCTCTACTAGTAACAATGAATACACCCTAACTATGTAACCTAGGAAACATCCAAACACATACTCCTAAAAACTATGCTTTGGTATCTAGTTACTGCTAAGTTGTATATTTATATTGTCTTTTTCTATAAAGGGGCGATTCTCTACATCCCCATTGAATGTTTAGTCTTACCATAGGAATGATGAGCTAAAACAATTTTGAAGCCACTGCTTGTTTTAATCAGTCAATTATGTCTAGAATGTGGTGACCAACATTTTGCATTTTCCTTAAACACCACGATTCTCGTTATATATAAAAAGAAGAATTTTAAAATCTATTACAGCTACAAAATCCACTTCAAAGATAAAGCATAAACAAAAGACAGAACTTACTTGTTAACATTACCGTCATGTGAAGGGCAGTCACTTCTATCATTAAAGTTATCCTTGGTGTAAGGAACTCCAGGGAAATCTCGAGCGTCTGAATCAAAAGTGCTACCTGCAGTACCCACTCCTTTCCTGCCTAGTCCTGCCATGTGGTTGACCACAGCGTCCACGTACACTCTAGCGTGAATAGATGTTTTAATTAGCATTATTTAGCAACATTATGTAAAAGTAGTATTATAACTATGATGGCGACGAGATTAGGGTTAATTCTGTATGTATTCAGCTTAGACACAACGGATGGCACTTCGGGAAACTACTGTAGTCTGAACACTACGGATGCAATTCACACGTGATCTGGTCATGTGATCATCCAGAAGGAACAGGCAATGTTCGATCGTTTTCGAGAAGGCATTCGGGGGCCCTATATACAGAGGGAGAGGTTGTCATAGTCATGACGATTCATGATTTAAGATTCAGTGAGTCCAGTGTGAGGTTGGCGGGAACGGTAGTACAGGGGCGTAGCTAGGAATTCGCCATCATTTGGGCACCCCGGGAGGCTTGGCCTCTTTGGTGGCCCTGCATTGTGAACAATATTTAATATTTAATGTAAAAAGCACTCATTTAGGGGGCCCCTAAAGTGGTGACCCGGGGAGAGTTCTTCACATTCCCTCCTCCCCCCACCCTAGCAACGCCACTGCGGTAGTATGAGTCCAGGATGAGGCGGAGAGGCAGGTAGAGTTTGGTACAGCAGTACAGAGTTTTTACGGCATTACACTTACCCACGGCAAGAAATTTGTACAGTTAGTTTATGGAGTTATCAATTGTGCAGTATTGCCTACTGTTTTATTAATACACTTATCCACGGCAAGACATTTATAGGCCTACTAAATTTTTCAGTTAGTTTATCGAGTTTTGTCAATTGTGCAGTATTTGCTGTTGATTTCGTTATACACTTAACCATGGCAATACATTTGTACAGTTAGTTTATGGAGTTATCAATTGTGCAGTATTGGCTCTTGATTCTGTTATACATTTAGAGTTACGTTATTTGGTGTTTGTTTTTTTAGTTTATTACGGTGCAGTAAAAAACCTATTAAATTTAGAAATAATGTCATGCAGTCATTTTAAAGTGACCAAGAAAATTTCAAACTCTGACAGATATAACAAAATACAATATGTAAATCTTTTCTACACCAACCCTAGGCATGCTGTAGTAAATAGATGTGAACTATAATAACTAAAAAATTAATTAATTAAGTATTATCTGAATAAAAAAATAATTAATTAATTAATTAAAAGAAGAACTAAAAAAGTGACTTCTATACCAAAGCATCAGTGACACTTTGAGAAGATATTAGACCCTGGACTGCAGGATTAGTACAGCAATAGGACTAGCTCAGTATTATAAAAAATGAGGAAACTTAAACTCAATGATCATATTATAAGGTCTTCGGGGCTTGCAAAGACTATCCAAGGCAAAAGATAGGAATGGAGAAAGACTGTTGACAAATCGTGTGTGGTGCCCAACGGTCAAACAATAGAATAAGTGAAGGTGATGACCTGGACTGGTTAAAAAAGTTATTAGTCTATAAATTTTTATTTTCAAATATGCAAACACAGCTACCATCTCTCGAAGAGCCTTTTTTTCATGAAAGATGCCTTTCCTAAACACGATTCTTAAAGACAACCTGCACTCATTAAACAACCGTAACATCATATCTGAACGTAGTGATCGTCTCCTTTCCATTATCTTATCTTATCTTATATATTAGAGACGTTACTTCAAAAAAAAAAAAAAGAAGATTACGTCCTATGCATTCATTCATTCATTCATATTATCCAAATAACAAATTTGTCCTAGCATATGAAATGAGAAATGTGCCTTTATCTTTGTGTCTTTCTGAGTATTTTATTAAATTTTGTTTTTGTATTTGAAGATTGTGGCTCAGTGTCTTGAGTATATTTGCTACTTTACTCTTGAGTCTTCTATCCTGAAGGCTTTCTAAATTTAGTGATTTTACTAAAGGTGTTACTCTAGACATTAGGACTAAAACAGAAAGATTTAAAAACTGCTTTATCCCACTTTCGGTCAGATTGTTACAAGATCAGCTGTCGTCATCGAGAAGTACATAGAAGTCAAATTTATAAAGCGCTTGTTGTGAATGTGTATGTGTTTCGTGTGTGAATGTTGTACGAATTTTTCATCATATTGTCTTTTGTACAGTAGTTAGGCTGAGGTTGTCAATTGTAGTCAAACTGAATTTCCATTGGATTTAATAAAAAAAAGTATCTTATATGAAACAAGAGTTGAGGAGAGACGAAAGAGCATTGCATTTTCTCCACAATCATATGGCATACGCAGATTCGTAGGTAGCTATAATTTTTTATAAACACACTTTCTACACACTACTAGGATGCAATGAAGCTCTGGATATAATTTACCCATGCTATGTATGCTTAATAAGGACTCCTAGCAGAAAGGGAACACATTGAAGACACATATGTGTCAATAGACCTCCACAGAATGATATAATCCTATACAGAATACTTGTAAGGATGGCTACTTAAAACAGGAATCAAAGACTAACGACTGTAACCAGTGGCGTAGCTAGGGTGGGTGAAAAGGGAGGGGGGTCCGTATTTAAAAATCCCCCCCCGGCTATTCACTTGAGGAAGTGTTATGGAATGTGTGTATGTGTGTGTGTTGTTGTGTTTATATGGCTACGATGTATTGAGGTTAGCAATTGTTTATGAATAATGCAATATATGTGACATTGTCGTCACTTGGTCTTGGTTAGATGACGACTCCAGAACGTGAGACTGAAAGGTTGTGTTACAGAATATTATTACAAAAGTCTACTACAGTTATTTCATCTCATCTCAATTGTGTTTATATTAGAATCAAAATGTATGAAAGAAATAAAATAAATATAGAATGAAATATATTTGTTATCCGTAATAAATGTTCTCCATTACATTTCATGACGTATGCTATAGCGTATTTTTTTTTTTTTTTAACTTTGTCAGCCAAGGAAAGTTGACGACTAAGCTGGTCTTTGAAGCGTTTCCGTGGGGCGCCTCTGTTACGTCGACCACCTTTTAGCTTACCAAAAAGCCTGCCTTTGGCACACGTTCGTCTCCAATACGGGATACGTGCCCTGCCCAGCGTAACTGTCGGACCATAAGAAGTCCCTTTATGCTGTCCATACCGGCGTTCGCAAGGACATCGCTGTTTGTAATGCGGTCCTGCCACAGTTATGTTCATGATCAAGTTTAGCAAAGCTTAATCTATAAAGCCGACTATTTAGGCTGTAAAAGACATGTCTTACCTAACTCCCACAGCCTTGCATCTCTGGATCATGTCTTTTAACTGTGCCTCGTTACCGCTACGACTGGTAAGTTTATAACTGATGGGCTGGTAGCGCTCCCACCAGGGGCGGTCTCCGTCTGTTGTAATCATGGCGTGCTCCATGGGCGGCGACACCTACAAAGTGAATGCGATCAAGGAAAATTAAGAATTTATGCAAATTTGTTGCCCTAAGTCAGAGTTGAAAGTAGACTAATTTAATAGCTGGACGAAGTAATGTTTCTTTTTCGGACTCTCTTGATGACTATCATATCGTATGACAAAATAGTTTTGCTATAATCTAAAAAAACGAAGCCTTATCCTCAGTAACGTCACTAGGGTGGGTGTACTCTTACGTTTAGTTGAATTTTTTAAAGTGCATCTACCAACAAGAAAGTCAAGCAATAAAAGGTATTCATGTTCAGCGAATTGTTCATATGATACTCTATCATCTATTAAAATATCCCATCGATTGGTAGAAGCAGAAAAGAAAGAGAGCCTTTTTCTAGAAAACTGAGAAAATGTATGTTAAAAGTACTTTCTGATTAAGAGTTTTAACCAAATAGTTAAAGTAAACGTCGTACACATAGATTCAAGTTTCTTTTTTATTCTTCATTTATTACTGCCTGCACTTCTTAATGAATCCTTGATATTGTACTTCATTACTATGTCTCAAAGCTCGCCATATCAATACGTTAAGCCCATCTCTTTCCAGGCGTTTTAAATTATTAGAACTGATACCATCAGCTTTTGGTCCACTTAAAGAGGAATATCCTACAATATTTCTGACATTTCAACATTACCATTGCTACTGTTAATATATCTTACAACTTCAGAGTTCTATATTAGATGTGCTATAATACAAGTTACCAGAGTATCTTGCAGCATTTATGTCTCTCATCTCTGATAAGTATATACTTTAAGTGGTTTGCTAAAACATTTATATATATTTCTGGTACAAGCTTGGAAAGTAACTTTTTTGTCATAGCTGTCTTGCAATCGTATAAGATATTATTTCAGCACTGGGTCATATTTGGATAACATTTCTACAATCTACAAATACAAAGTCTTCTTCAATTCGCCACCATATACCAACTTTTGCTTTGCTAGAAACAATGCGATAATAAGTAATCTATAAGTGCAAGATGTTCCTCTGTTTTCTCTTCTATACGTCAATCATAGCGATCAATTTTTGAAGCTAAAGTCTGGCTGCCAAAATGTTCCCAAATTGGAAAGCCTAATAAATGTTCTTCATTTTTTCTCGCGAGTTTCTTATTGTGGACATGTCCACATTTATCAAACAAGAAAATCTTGCTATTGAATTTTTTTCACATTAGGAAAAGTTTATTCAACCATTCCTATGCTTTATAATATATATATATATATATATAGCAATGCCTGACCATTGTGACCAAGAGCAATTTCATTGTTATTGTATTTCTGCCTCAGGAAAAAAGAGTGGCTGAGGGAAAGAAGTACGAACTGTCCTTATGTATTCTATACATTAGATTATATTTATGTGTGTATTTTTTTTACACACGTCAATATCTGGTGTCATTAAAATAGTTGAATTTTTTTGTGTAACTTTGTTTTGATTTTGCTCCTTCGTCTTGCCTTTCATTTCCTAACCATGGCCACCGCTTCACATATATTTCGTGGAGTCAACTGGTCTTTCAATATAGTAGAAATTCCTGCATCAGGTAACCGTTTCTAGAAAAATATCAGGGACGAAACTGTTGCTCTCGAACTTCATAAGCCTTGTTTGCGAACATCTATCTATCTTTATATATATAGGCCCCCTATATATATATATAATTCTCTTCATGGCTCAAGAGTTTGAACAAGAAGTAAAATAAAGAGCACTCATTTATTTCTGCATGTTACCCTACGAAAATAGAAAGAGGGGGAGGGGAGAACAAGTAGTATTCACCCGTCACTAAATAGCAGGGCCGGACTTAACCGTTGTGACCCAGAAGTCATGGAAAGAACACCTTTTAAAATTTCTACCCTAGGTACGAAAAAAGGGTGGTGGTGGAGGAGAACACGTAATCTACTCTGTAATCACCCGTCACTAAATAGCAGGGCCGTGCTCAACCGTTTTGGGGGCCCTATGCGAAACGGATTTCGCGAGGCCAAGTTTGGGTAGGGATACGGATAATAATTAAAAGTTAAGAATTTGTATTAAAAAACAAATTCGTCTTTGCGTTTTATTCATTTTTTGCTACCTACAAAATTACTTTAAGAGTCTTACCTTTTGCAAAGCAATACAGTAAATCAGAAAAAAAAGATGTATATTGTACATAGATCACGTTCAATAGCAAGAATTACCAAATGTTTCAATCTATCTACGAGAATTGTTGACCTCAATTAATTCCTTATTAGTTTGAGGCGCTAAAAGTTTCTTAGACCAGATTCCACAATTACGGATTGGCGTCTCCATTTTCAATAAAACCCAAAAATGACAATTTTTGTCTATATATTTCATAAGATTTGTATGTGTTTTCAAAAGATTTTTAATAATTTCCCTAAGATTTCCAGAACCTGTTTGTATATTTTGCAATTTCAGGAGATTTTCATGAGATCCTGGTAAATCAGGAGGCCGCGTGATATATGTTATAACGGTTTAATTTAATAATTTATAAACCTAAAATTAGAGCGGGTCCTATGAAAGTGCGGGACCCACTGCGGTCGCATAGGTCGCAGTGGTCTAAGGCCGGCCCTGCAAAATAGCGGCGTATACTACGCCGCCGGTCAACAAGTAAATATTTTTTTTCCATTAGAGACTTCGGAATAGAACGATCGATATGTATATATCATGTGCGTATAAAAGTCTCAATTACCTGTACACCACAAAAACCTTTGGGTCCCAGGAATCTCTCACATTCCTTGGCGATGTCTGTCCACTTCCATTCAAACAGGTGGACGATGACCTGTTTACCGCCACAATGAGGGTCATGGTACGGCGCCACCCCAAAGGTCAATCCTGGATTTAAATTAAATTAACAAGAAAAACTTTTTTAAAAATGCATTTTAATTGCCAGACTTCCATTCTACAACTTAAAAAAAAAAATTAAATATTTAAAAAAATATCAGTGGCGTAGCTAGGGTGGGGGAGGAGGGGAAAGAATTTCAAAATCTCCCCAGGTCCCCACTTAAGAGGGGCCCAAGATGAATGTATTTACATTAAAAATTTAATATTATTCACAATGCAGGGGCCACCAAAGAGGTCAAGCCCCCCCCCCCGGGCCCTCAAATGATGGCGAATTCCTAGCTACGCCCCTGAAAAAATATTTTGAAAACAAGTAACTGTAAGTGGGTCTCAATCTCGTGATGTTGACTCCGTCAGCTTCTTGGTGACACTATTCTACAAACTGGGTCAGAGGGCAGTGTATAAGAAACCCATTATTTATTAGTATGTCAGCGGCGTAGGAGGGAGGTGCCCCGGGCCTCACTTGAGGGGGTTCCATAATGAGTGCTTTTTACATTAAAAACTAAAAATTACGCAAAATGCAGGGGCAACCAAATAAGTCAAGCCCCTCCCCCGGGCCCCTAAACGATGAAAATTTCATAGCTACGCCCCTGTAGTATGTTTGTTACACGTTTGTTACTCGAGATCGAATCTGGATCTCTTTTTACTTCTAAAGATTTAGTCTGGAATCTAATATCTAATATATTTAAACAAAGCTTAGATCATCTATCAATTTACTTGGAGCAACTTTAGCTTTCATAAATATTTTTTTTAGTTGAATAATTCCAATGATGTAGATCTATACTAGATGACTACATGTATTGTAAAAAGGTGTCCTCGATAGGCAAACACAATGCTTTTTTTTTATTTTAAATTTTCTAATTAACGTTTTTTCGTGATCACCATTAAGCGAGGAGGCTGTACAACACGGAAACTATAGCGTATAATTATAGAGCAGATGACGTAAAGGTTTCAGTAGGCGATGGCTAACGAGGGTGTCATGTGGCCAGCAAAACGACCAACCGCCTTCATTTTTCCCCAACTAATGGGGGGGGGGGTACCCATTATAGCTGGGTGGACTCAAAGGCCCCAAAAAATCCCGAAATAAAAATCCCAGGATTCGGACCCGGGACCTCCAGTACGGAAGCCAAACGCTTTACCACTCAGCAACCGCGCCCTCGATTACAAAGTACAGGGTAGAATTTAAAAATCATCCAACTAGGAATCAAACATTTTTTTGTACGAAACAAAACAATTAATAAGATTGAATTTAAAAAGCTAACCTACGCTGACCAGTAGTATGAAGCCGAACTGTAACTCCATTCTGTTTGAAATGATCTTAGATTAAAAGCTCAAATACTTTATAAACATATTTTCATTGACCTTCTTTAAGATAAGATAAAACCAAGAAAAAAAATGTACATCTAGAGAAAAGGTTCTCAGCTGTAAATCCAAAGACGTATTAATATTTTACAGCTTCTAAAAGTTATATCAATTTTATGTAGGTCGTAGCGTTTATGACACGTGTAGTTCCCATCTTTTGGCGGCGAGGTGGCTGAGTGATTAAGCGCTTGGCTTCCGAACCCGGGGTCCTGGGTTCAAATCTCGATGAAGACTGGAATTTTGAATTTCGGGATTTTTAGAGTGTTTCTGAGTCCACCCAGCTGTAATGGTACCTGACTTTAGTTGGGGAAAGTAATGCGGTTGGTCGTTGTGCTGGCCACTAAACACCCTGCTCGTTAAGCGCTGGCCAAATAAACAGATGACCTAAATATCCTCTGCCCCATAGATCGCAGAGGGCGCGGTGGTTGAGCGGTAAAGTGCTTGGTTTCCGTTCTGGAGGTCCCGGGTTCGAATCCTGGGATTATTATTTTCGGGGGCCCTTGATTCCACCCAGCTCTAATGGGTACCTGGCATTAGTTGGGGAAAAGTAAAGGCGGTTGGTCGTTGTGCTGGCCACATGACACCCTCGTTAACCGTAGGCCACAGAATCAGATGACCTTTACATCATCTGCCCTATAGACCACAAGGTCTGAAAGGGGGACTTACTTTACTTACTTACCATAGATCGCAATTTCTGAAAGGGGAAATTTGCTTACTTTTTCTTAGCTCTGATATTTAACCTCACTGTCTCATGGAAAGCACACTCACGAATAAGTTTAAAGTTTAATAAAATATGGCCCCCCAAGCGGAAAAAAGTCCGAATTACATAAACAGACGCCTCACCGGATTAGAAGCAGCGGAGGAGTATTCCCATCTACTAATATTGTCCCCTTAAGAAAGAGTAAGTTGCCTGTTTGTCTACAACTTTATTGACTAGTCCGCATTACAACAGATAAATACATGAGGAAGGGAGGGTGATGACTTTCTCCACTCCAGAGTGAGGCGACTGCTTGCTATAGTAGCCATGCTACATTTTCACGGGTCACAATGCATTGATATTTTCATTAATGGCGGAAAAATGATAAATGGCTAGCTATTAGGTTATCGGGTGTACAAAATAACGGAAATGTAGATATAATTCTTTTTTATAGTATAAAGTGTTTTGGTACTACTTTGCACTGCGGAATCAAATTTCATTTATAGATTTTATTTAGATCGTAAAACAGTTACATTTATTTTGCAATTCTTTGGCAGTTTAAAATATGCAGTCTTTCAATCTTTTAATCTTTAATATTTGGTTTTATTATTGGTGAAAGTGTTCGTGTTTAAATGCAGGGTTCCTTACAGCAACCTTTGCCAAAGTCTTTTGTTACAATTTTTTTTCCAACTTAGACATTGAGAACCATTGCACTTATGATGGCGTTGTCGGAGACCAATTATATAACGTCTTGCATGTCAATAACAAAGATAATCATTGTTGTATACATCAGTAGTAATCTTTATAGTGTTGAGGCCTTGTGCTAATAGGAATCGGAGCCTCATTAGATCGCATCTAATGACCAAGTAGAGTGCTGTGACGTCTCTCGTTACTTCAAAAAAAAAAAAAGTAAGACGTCCTACGCGTCATGCATCTAGTCCTGTGTGATAAACCAATTACTTGAATTCTGTTAAGTCATTGGTTTTCCTGGCTGGCTCAGGCTGAAACAGTTGAGATCCCATTGTTATTAGAAGTTTAGAGCTCTACACTTGAACATGAAGTGATTGTCTGAGATTTCCGTCTGTCCCATTTCGTAAGATTTCAAAAGTGTGACAATGTTTTAACTTCTAAACAATGTTTTAACTTCTAACAGATGCAAGGTTTGAATCTACGAAAGGAAAGACTGTTGCAACCAATGCCAAGGTCCAATCGCCTTTAATTGCTCTTCAACACAGTCGAAATGGAACCCAGTGTTCGCACTATGTCTTTTAAGCAGTTTAGTTATCAGTTTTATTGTTCATTTAAATACAAGTGGATTATCAAAAAAAAAACGAACTAGTTAAAATTTCAAGAAAGAGGCCCTAGATTGACCCCTGTGGAGAGCATAAAGAAAGGGTCCTGGGTTGCAGACGAACAGCCCACCAGAAGTAATAATAATACTAATAGGCTTGTCTTCGAATCCGAAGATTAGTGAGGAATACAGTGTTTCCCGTGGCTGTGCAGTCCCAGCTGTGACCTACATATTTTGCCACATCCATGGCAAGCAAAACCATTGTGACCCTAGTTGTGTGTCATGGATTGGCCTATTGTCACATCAGAATGCCAAATCTATCCATCAATCTATACAATTACTTTTTAATAGTAAATACATTTTTCCTTTCAGACCTTAAGATATATAGGGTAGATCATGTAAAGGCAATCTGTTTCGGTTAACAAGTGTGTCATGTGGCCAGCACAACGACCAACCGCATTTACTTTTCAACTAATGTAAGGTAACCATTAGAGCTGGGTGGACTCAGAGGCGCGAAATTGTAAATCGGCAGACTTCAACAAGATTCAAACACGGGCGCCTCCAGTCCAAGTACTTCACCACTCAGCAAAGAGACGAATGGTGCAGTACCTGTATTCCTCTAGCTGAATGTTCAATCTATGGGCCAGATGATGTAAAGGTCATCTGTTTCTATGGCCAACGGTTAAAGAGAAGGGTGTTATGTTGCCAGCACAACGACCAACCGTCTTTACTTTCCCTAACTAAAGTCAGGTACACATTAGAGTTGGGTAGACTCGGGGGCGCTCTAAAATTCCAGAAATTCAAAATCCCAGTCTTCACAGAGATTCGAACCCAGGACGCCAAGCGCGTAACCATTCAGCCACCGCCCCCCCCTTTCAATGTTCAATGGTATATATTAATGAACTATTACCCTACTTTTGTTTTACAGACGAATATTACATATACAGTGAAATATCCACAAACACTTTTTATTTAGGCTTACCTAAACATTTTAAAAATGATGTTTGACATGGTAGGTTAATAAGTTCAAAAATAAATAGACATAGAGTAAATGAAATAATAACATATCATAGACACATATCCATGGTTACTACTTAATGTTTATTACATAGTATAACATCATAACATGTATTTAAAAATGAAGGGAGCTGTATGTCTCTAATATTCAAGTTTTATTTCACTATCATAGCAAGACAAAACAATGAACGTAGAAATTAAATCAAAGGGCTCCATACATATACAGGGTGGCCCTAAAGTAGGTTTACAGTTGGTCCTGAAGAAGGGGTAGCATCGAATGGCAACTATACGATTACCTGACCTTGACACCATTTTGTGTGTGACGTAAACAACAAGGTTAATGAGAGGAAAATCAAGAAATGATTTCAATGATTCCATTCAGCTCGCATTCACAGAAATGGATGAACTTTAGAATTTGGGCCTGGCTGTGTGTCGGAGTGGCCTAGACACATTGGAAGAATGTTGGAATGTCGAAGGAGAACATTTTGAACATCTGATAGATTCAATGGTTAATGTTTCTGGGAGCAGGTAGAACAAGTCTCTCGCTCTCTCTAGTGTCCAAATAGTCTGCGTGATAACTGTAAACCTACTTTTGGGGCCACCCAGCAGATCTAAGTATTGACAACCTGTACCCAAATAGCACAGTGCCGAATTGGATTTTACTTTATTCTTTAAGGGAGAATACTAATCACTTTACATACTTTAGCAAACGATAGTCTAAATATAGTAACATACATTCAAATATAGCCTACAATGGAATGTTTAGTTTTAGAGAGAAGTAAAAACACGATAAATTGCGCTATTCCATTGGTAAATTATTGTTTAATGTTTGAATAAATCTGATGGCAGTTGCCCTGTTTATGTCAAGGTCTTTTAATATCATCATCCATGTAGTAGCACTTTTCAATTCCCCAAAGTAGGTAGTAATGTTATAAGATATATGCATGCTTCACAATGATAACTTATAATATTCCTTTCATATACATGAGATAAGCTTCTACATCATGGACTGCAAGATCTGAGAGTGAAATTTTATAACTCTACATAATGATATTTATCTTTTCTTTAATCTATTGTCTGATAAAAACCTTTTTCATTTTCATACATAGATCTAGGCCTATGTTCGATCACTACACACTACAATAAGTACCAAAGCTATTATAGCAAGCAAACCTACACAATCCCACAATGTGATTGCAACAACATTCCATACACTAAAAGTTTGGAAGCAATGCCCAAAGGTAAAGGCCACAATATTTGACGTCAGCAACTTGCCTTAGCCACTGGTCATCTCAAAAGATATTTTGATGAAGATCGACAAAACCTTAATAAAGACTTGACCAGTCAAGCCACTGTCTCTTATCCATCACCTAAAGGTCAAAGGTCAGAGCAAGAAACAGCAGTCAATAGTATCAGCAAGCTCATTAGTACCATCAACACTAAAATAGGTCTCAAAGACCATGACAAGTGCCTTACATATGTAACAGAGACCATAACAAGTGTCTAACATAGGTCTCAGAGACTATAACAGGTGTCTTACATAGGGCTCAGATAACATGACAAGTGCCTTACATAGGTCTCAGAGACCATAACATGTGATTAACATATGTCTCAGACAATAACAAATGTTTAACATAGGTCTCAGAGACCATAACAAGTGTCTAACATAGGTCTCAGAGACCACAACAAGTGTAACAGCAATGGTACAATAGCAATAACTTCAAAACTAACAACATTTACACTAAGACAATGATAACAAATTTGTTAAGTAAACTTCAGACTTTTTTTTCAACATGTCACAAGTTTCAATGGAACTGGATTTCTTTAACAATGTTTCAATGTATGAAAAGATATTTCAATATAATTGTAACACAGGCTACTAATATTATAACTAAAACCCAGGAAATCAGAGTATATAGAAAATCTATGGGTCTCTACATTTAAGCTTAAAAACTAGCAGAAAAATTGTATGTGTACATCCACAAAAGCTCACATCTAAAAGGATTCAGGGCTATACAAGTATCTGTTCATATGTTACAAAGAAGGTTTGTCATACTATATAGACACTAGTTGACTTCATGTTACCGTGTTGGAAGACAATGATATGGTCATCAAAACAACATCTTTTTACAACTAAGTACATAGTTTGGACACACTTATCAAAAGTATTTTCTGACATAGGACCTATCAATGTATACAACGAAAATGGTCAAAAGATAGATAAAAAAGAGGCCCCAAAACAACATCAAGGTTTTTATCTAATTCAAAGAATCAAGGTTGCTAAAAGAATCAAGAATGCTAAAAAAAAAAAAAAAAACTACTGAGATAAACTTTATTTATTTATTATAGCTTTATATAGCACTACTTTCATGCTTATAGCATGCTCAGAGCGCTTTGGTCCAATCTCATTTGTGGGGGGGAGGGGGTATCTAGGAGCTGGTTTTCTGTGCTGCCTTTGGGCGCTCAGTAACCACAACTCTGCCGGAGTCGGGTGTCGAACCTCGAGCCCCCTTCTAGGTAGCCAAGCAAGCCAAGCTCAAGCCGCACTTAGCCTCTCGACCACACTTCCCACATTAACTTCAACGTACTAAAAACATTTATGAAGACATTATGTATAAAAAAATACCATTAAGCATAAAAATAATAAATTAGCTTTGCATTATTGTTTCAAATAGAAAAAGAACACAAATTTTAAACAGTGTGGCCTGGTTGTTACAACTTCCCTTCTGAACATTGTAGGAATCAGCCAAAGAGTTCCACAATTGGGTATTTGATATTTTGGGTGTTAGGAAAATCAGCACAATTTAGGTCATGTCATGCCCATCTGCTATTTGATAACTGGTAGCTCTAATGGTAGAGAGTCTAATTGATAACAATTAGAATCTAATATATAACAATGTCCAGACAAATCAAGTAAGGCAAGTATTTTCTCAGCTGTGAGTTCATTAACTCTTTCTCTCCTAACTGATGATACCAACGTTGAATCCACCAGAATGTGGTAAATAATTACGGAGAGAAAGAGTTAAAGCAGAACAGAGCCACTTCTAAAGGTGATTTATATTAAAAAAAAAAAAATTTAAAAAAAAAAAAAAAAAAAAAAAAAAAAACAGAACTACAAAATGAACACACTACTTTACCTAATATATAGATTGGTAGATATAATATACAAGTTTAAAATGGAACTATTCTATAAAAAAAACACTAGATCTAAGTATAATAAACACAATTATTTAATGTCAACATGGGTAAGCAGGTCTGTAATAATATGTTGGCAACCATTTATTGTGTTAGCTAAAGAAAACTTAGATGCCATCTCCAGGCAGGCCTACAGCCAGGGGGAAAAAAAAGTATTTTACTACTACTCTTAAAATGGTATATAGGTTTCACCAGACCACTGGAAAAAAAATAATATCCTTGTTAAAAGATAACGCAAGACACATATATAAGAAATCCAGCTACATAAACCCATTATACACTTAGGTCTGCCCTTGATGTTCTGTGCACTACAGGGATCTTTTATAGGTGACTTCCAGAAGGTGTGACGCCACCTTATATGTGAACAGCCTTGTTTTTAAACCCCCCCCCCATGTTATGGCTGACTTTGGTGTTACCGTAGGTCCCACAGGTTTAAAAAAAAAGGAGGGAGCAATCATGTAAATAAAACATCCTTGACCTATTTTTCCTTGGCACAGTCTGCAAAAGAGCTCACAGCTCAGCAGCAAAAAGCTGGCTAGAAAAGGAAGAAACATCATTGATTGATAGATGTTATAAGATAAGAAACTGCCACAACTGAGTGATGTGTAAGGCAGGTTTGACCTGCTGGGAAACAGGTGATGACAGGACAGGAGAGTCAGTGGAAACAGGTTTAGGTAAGTTATGCAGGCACAGTAGATTGACTAAAAACAAAGGTTCAGAAAACAATGCTAAGTTTACAGAAATAAACAAAGAACCTTTACATTAGAGACATACTTAATCAACTGACTGACCTTAATTGTTTTTCTCCTCTTTTAATATATTCTTGCAAGGTTAATTTTTCTGGACTCAAATAATAAACAAAAGCTTCTAAATTTTTATTTTTAGCATTAGTTAATTCCCAATCTAATAAGCTTGTGGAGTGATGATGTTTTGTATAATACTCTCAAAATGAAAAAAAAAAAAGTTGAGATACATGATGCTTTGAGTTCTCTAATGAATTAAAAAAAAAAAAAAAAAAAAGGAAAAAAAAAAATCTGTTCAATAAACAAGTGCTTTAAAAAATATACAAATATGTTGTGCCTGTAGATATTGAATTAGAATTGTTCTTTATATTATTTAAGTATATAATTTATGAGTAGAACTCTTTTGTAATTAAGTAAAAAAATTAAGTGATACTTAATTTGAATGAAAATAATTTTAAATAATGTGTAATAAATATATCAAAAGTAGAATAGTTTAATTAATTAGATCTTTGTTAAAATAAATAAAAACTTTTGTTCAGGGTAATGTATTTTCAGATAAAGGCAAAAAAAATATACAGCAATAGAAAATAAGTTTCTATTTTTTTAAATCAATTCAATTAATATTCAAAGCCCATTCAAAATGAACTACAATATAATCTATAGGCAGTCTGGAAAAAAAAATACATTTATAGATAGAGGAGGCTTAATCGCAAATAAGTTTCAAATTTAAATTAAAAAATTTACTGTATAAAATCTTTTTTTTTTTATTTTATTTAAAAAAAACACAAAAATTCAATGGTGGAAAAAAAGAAATAATTAAGCAACTTTTTTCAACCAACACTATTTCATAAGTCTACTGTAAGTTAAAGAAAAAAAAAAGCAAACACCCAAATAAACTACAAACAAAAACATGAAAAGTGAATAACCCCTACAGCAATGCACACAGTGAAATGTAATGAAAGTATCTGAAGCTAAAAGCCAAGTCAAAGCAAACTATTCAATCACTGAATGGGGAGACAAAATGAATAAAAACGGCTTAAAGCATGCAAAAAGAAAACTTCTAAAAAAGGTAATAGAATAAATAAAAAAAAACAACTACAATAAATCATCTTTTATGACTTTATAATCTTTCTTTTCCCCGACTAGAATAATCTAGATAAAGAATACTTGGCATGAGTGCATTTGTACAAGGAATCAAATTAGCAGAACTATAGATAGTAGGCAATAAAAGAGAGTACCTTCAGTCAAGTCCACTCTAAAAAAAATACTTTCAACATTGCAAATTGTATTTTTTAGTTTGCAGTTCTAACAAGTCGTCTGTATGTCATGTTGTGAATCCGTAGCTTAAACAATTTCTTGTTTCACTCTAAGTCATATTGTCATTCTAAACTAAAATATTAGAAATCGCACTTTGACCTTTTCGTATCGGGCAAAGAAGTCAAAACGAGGCTTACATTATGAAGAAAATTGATAGGTCTAACAGCTAGCTAACAAATTTGAGACTTTATCTGTGATTGGTGGCATTATCTCTTTAAAAAAATGCTTGTGGTTTAATTAACTGTTCAAAATTATTTAATAAATGAAATTTTGTATTGAGAAGTAAAAATTAAAGCCTGTTACATATACACATTTTTGAGATCAAGATGGCTTCCTTTAAGTCAAAACATTATTGAAACATTAAACAGTTACCAGTATTTAATCAATTTTTCAAACATTCCAAATAGACTGTATGTTAACAAATAGAGTAGAGTCAAATAAAGCAAACTGAATCAGATCATCAAGCCAGTTACCAATAGGTGGGACTATATTTTTAAAATGCCAACCGATTAGTGCCGTTCATAATACAAATATCTTAATCAATAAATAAAGCAAACAAAATCTGTCATTTTTCAGTCAATAGCATAGATCACTAAAACACTACATGAAATATTAGTCTGTGTCATATAAAAATTCAATGGCGTTTAGTGTAAGTAGTGAAACAAATTGATATGTATCAAACGTCATTTGTTATCTGGCTGAGGTCAATTGTATAAATAAGTATAAATAACATTCATTTACCCTACAGTACAAAAATATATATAAACTCCTCAGGATTGACTCATATTTATATTAATATCTCTTAAATACAAATATGTAGATTAAGTTATAAGTACATTGTAAAATATGCAGCTTTTATTACATTTTTGGGGCAGTTTTAAGTAAAAACAAGATTACAAAGAGAGTTTGTGTGATACACAAACTCAGAGGCGGCCCCCGTCAGAGTCGGATCACTGTCAGATCGGCCTATTCGCAAGATGTTTCGGATGTTCCTTTTAAGTTGAAAATAATTAACTTCTCGCTGGACGAGGAGGGCAGCGAGCATGGTATAAACCTGGCTTATCTTTATGTTTGCGCACTAGACTGTAGTTCGGATTTATCGTTTGTCCCTGGCTCAATTTCTGCATGCTCCCATCCCCTCCTGCGGAAGGTTTGGACTAGGAAGTAAACTATCTTTAACTCTGAAGAAACATTTGAAACATGTAAAACTAACAGACACATAACCTGGGAGCGTCGAGATAATCAGTTCAGCACGCTAACCGCACGACAAGGCATTGCTCTTAACTTAATAACAAACTGGTTACAAACTAATAGCCTGATATATACAATTTGTCACACGAGTGATTAGATCTAGACATAAACATCCGGAACAATCTATTATAGATACTTAAACTATCGCAATATTTCTGAACGAACACTAAAGGTTTTCAAAAGCCTTTAGTGTTTTTTTTATCTAACCGTGATGGACAGACCAACCAACATACAAAAACGCACAAAAATATGCTTCTTTCATTCTAATGGGAGCACTAAACAAATTTTTTTTTAAAAATCTGATTTTTTAAAAAAGTTTAAGAAATTAGTTTTTTTAGAATCATGTCATGGCCGGGCTTTACACTAGTACACGAAAGTCGCTGCTTAAAGTTCATTTTAAAAAATGTGCCAAGAGCATTTCTTATTGTAACATTTCCTCCCTTACATTAAGGTAAATGTTTTAGAATTGGTGTTTTGTTATAAAAAAAATCGCTTGCATAATTAATTTTATAAATTAAACGGTTTGCTTTTAGAAAACTAAAAGTAGCTGTTGCACCTAAACTTTTCAAGCCGCATTTCATGGTGAAATAATATTTTTCTTATCTCTTCTAGTTTTAGCACCCTGAGTGTGACAGACGGAAATTTTGCACAAACCTAATAGCGGCTTTTCTCCTTACGGGGGCCGCTAAAAAAGGGTAACGTTTCTACCAAAAGTTTAAAAAGAATTTTACTACCAAAGGATTGATGACACAATTAAAACTCATCCTGAAATAAAGGGAAAACATCAAGATATCCCATGGAAAGGATGTTTTGTACTCTATAAATATAATCTCCAGCTTCAGTTAAATGTATTAAAACGTAAAAATAAATAAATGTCAATATTTGTACAAGCCAAAGGAATGTCGTATGTCATGGGTCAGATCTAAAAATATACACCGCATACAAATTATTTCCTTTCATTCCGTCCTTGGTTTCTGTTTCCTGTTTACATGGTACACATTTATAAACACACACACACATTGCTAATGCTGCCGTCATTAATCTTCACTTGGTGGGAGGGCGTCTGGGTTTAGGTACTGACAGATCTGGGTTTCATTGCTGACAAAGACAACTTTGCTGGCTGTAATCTCATTTAGCCTAGAGAAAAAAAAACATAAAATAAATAAGAGATTGGTCAAAGTGTTTCATAACTTATGTACATTCATTTATTATATCAGTAGAATATGAAGCTGGTTCCGCAAGGTTGTCATTGCCGGAAGTGGTAATGGATGTAAGCACTCCACTACCTATAAAATGCTTCCTAATGGCATGCGTCTCAAATAGCCTCTGACAACCAGTCCAACTCCCGGCCTTCACGTGTGGCTCAGATATTGAGTCCGGCGGAACTGTTCTTACTAACAGGAGAAGGGGCACAGGCGAGTAACTGGCGCCTTAACCAGTAAGCTTCGGGCAGGAGGGGCTCGTTAGCCATGGCTGGCTACCCACCTAGGAGAAGGAAAACTCTGAATTCAAACCTCTGCTGCCTTGCAGTTATACCCAATCAAGGGAAAGGCTTCGGGAGTCAACCCTGAGGAAAAATCAGGAGCTGGCGACCCTAAGGCAGTTTGCAGCACCCAGTGCTACACTCTGGCAGAACCTGCGACGCTGCTGACCCCAAACTGTATCGGCACTGCCGTTCCTTTGGATACATCAGCTGCGTGGAGAGGGGGGAACTGATGTGTGGGCGACATCGTTCCGACCACAGCTTATGCCCAGGCATTCATCTCATGGAAATGAGATGATCCATAGTCGCTTCGCGACTGACGGTGGCCATAGAGAATATGAAGCTAAGATAGCAGAATTTGGGATGGACCATGAGGTGAGTTGCCCAGATTCCTATCTTGAAGTAGTTACGATTCTAGGCTCCACAAGGAGTCAATAGGATTAAGTCAAGAAAATCAATACAAAATTAAGTCAATTAAGTCAAGTAGTAAGTCAATTAAATCAGTTAAATAAAGTCAGTTAAACCAGTGATGCTCAACCTTATTCGGTCGGTGGGCCATTTTAATTTCCGACACCTGTGTCGCAGGCCACATCACCAAAAAAGTTAAAATAAAAAAATTAAAATAAAACAAACATTTTTATTAGAAACCCGTGAATCTAGCAGGCCTAATTACATTAATTCTACCTTAAACCAACTTTTACATATACCACTTCATAAATGATACATAAAGTCGTAGCACTGAATCTAGAAATCTAGATGTTTGTTCTTGAGAACAAAAGTTTGTCGTCAGTGCTTGTAATTATAATGACCATGCTTAACACGTGTTTTGGGAGATTTAGAAAAAGTTACAAAACTAACACCAGAGTATATATCAGTTTCTGAATTAATTTTATCTAGCTGTGATGTCTCACTTTGTAAGTCCATCAGTACCAGTAGTAGCTTTGTCTGGGCACTTGACACAATGACTTTCTGAAATGACTGACTTTGTTCAATCTGAACACGACCATTATCAAATGGTCCAGACAGAACACCTTGCCACATAGAATTTGTTGATGAATAATTCAATGAAGCCACAGAGGCTCGGTTCTAACTTTGGTATTAATTCTTGCTGTCAACTAAACTTCTGGAACCATCAGTGTCACTCCCACTAATTTCTTCCAAGGAAGATCTTCTGTGTTGGTTGAAGCTTCTTTGACAGAACTTCGACAGTAGTGGCCCCATGCTTCTTAAAACTACTAGCTTCTCTGATCTTAAAACTGCTGTTTGTAATGGAATTAAATACCAAGATTTTGAGAGGTATCAGATGTCAGTAGACTCTCTCAGAGGATGGAGATATTTACCATAATAAAAACTGAAAGGTAATTTCTTCAAAGGAAGATGACAGATGGTGAGGATGCCACGCTTTGTTCTTGTCAAGAGACAGCTTCATTTAAACAGCGTTCTTCTGATTCTACCATCATTGCTAGCAGGTAATTTTTTAATCCATCCGTCATTAACAAATGGCTTCAGGTTTCTACTTGCAAAATCACTAACTCTGTGACTTGTCTTACACTCAACTCATTTTCTTGCCTTTTTTCTGTAAATATTGTCATTAATCTTCCACTCTATGTGCAATATAACGATCGCGTCTCAAACCAAGAATTCTGACTTCTTTAGATGTTTGATTTTCTAAAGTTATTGAATGTTTTCGTTTTCTCTAAATGGAAACACAATTATTAAATGCGCTGATTTGTTTTATTACAACCAAAACATTAAAAAAAATAATAACATTGAGAACCCCAACTACATGAAAGTTAAGTTTCGAAAGTTTATCTTTTTTTTTTTTCTTTGCGTAGACAGACTTTTTCACTTTGGGCCGACATCTCTGCGGGCCGGATGGAACCACGCCGCGGGCCATGGGCCGTACTTTGGGCATCACTGAGTTAAACTATGTAAGTCAATTAAATTAAGTACTTTAAGTCAATTAAGTCAAAATAAAGTCAATTAAAATTGAGTCAATTAAGTCCATTAAAATTAAGTCATCAGTCAATTCATTTTAAAAGAAGAGAATGAGTGTGAGAGTTCCTCTAAAGAATGACAGTCTCAAACCCTGGACCATCAAGTCAACAATCTGAGCCCTAGGATAAGAAAAGGATTTACGACTAGACATATATAAAAGAGTCTAACAGCTTAGCTCACTGGTTGGTTGCTGGTTAAGTGCAGTTCATCAATTATCACACAAGAAATGAATAAAAGATGATTCATAGATCTAGCTTTCAAACACCAAGCTATCAAGAAAAGGGGCAAAAATTATACTACAGGGGCAAAAATTATACTACATAGTCATATGAAACCAATAGATATGGCACAGGAATTCATTATTTGCTAGAAGCAGGCCAAAGTCTCCCCTCAGACCAGTCACAAATGTTTTTTAGAAGTCCCCCATTAAAACAGCTAAACATAATTGTTACTGAAATGTTGCTATTTTGTACTCTTGTGAAAATGTGTAATTGATTAGTGAACAAAAAGGAGGTACAACAAAATTAAGTTCAACTTATCCTACAGCAAACACAATCAGACTACTTTCATTAAGCTTTATCTTACAAGAAAACTAAGGTCATAGATAAGAGACTTGCTGTGTTCATGAGAGAAAAGATAAGAAATGTAATTTAACTGTGCAAGGTTCTTTTATTTGTAAGGGGTTAACTTTTCACTGACTTGTATAAATTAGTTTTTTCTAATAACAGACGCAAGAGAGCCGAATGTTCAAAGAAAAGTAAACATTGTTTTATTATTAAGTATGAAAGCCCCAAGTTAAAATCTAACCTCTCGCTACAATTCTGAGGAGCACAAAAACTATTAATCATTATACGTGAGCATAACAAATAATTACTTACTTAGTTTAGTTTAATTATCACTACGCAAAACAGCAGTGTTTCTGTCCAGAGCTTTTACAAGAGAGGATTTGAGCCTCTCAAGCCCTCACTCAAATGGAGTTTGATGATGACGACGATGAGTTTAATTATTATTTAAATTATCAAACTGGACAGTATTAACTTCCTCCCCCGCAAGGAGCAATGTGCAACTTCCAACTAAGAACAGGACATACACCTCATTTAAATTATCATCTCAATAAAATAAACCCCACACAACTCCCCCTTTTGCAGACACTGCGCCCACCCTTATGAAACTGTAAACCATATCCTTTTTGAATGCCCCCTCCTAATACACCTTAGGCAGACCCTACTACCACTACAGCCCAACATAACCAACACCCTGTATGGCAGTGCTGAACAACTGAAGAAAACAGCACATTTTTTTTCCTTGGCACAGTCTGCAAAAGAGCTCACAGCTCAGCAGCAATAAAGCTGGCTAGAAGAAGAAGAAATTATCTAAAAAATATTAATGTTATATATTTTACTTAGATGGCCAAAGAAAATCCCTAGAGCTAGTGGGAAACAATACAGAAAACTCAACGACAAGCAAGAAATGAAAAGATGCTAATGAGGCTGGATTGGGCATATAATGTGAAGAACAACAGAAAATATAGCCAGAGAAAGTCTGGAACATCAAAGAAAAAAACAACCTAATATTATATAATAACCCAATAGCACCTATTTCCCATTTGAAAAAGCTACCCTCTGTTTCCTAAACAATAAAAAAACAAACTCTGAATAAAATAAAATCTAAACAAATAGTTATAGAAAAGAAATATAATATTATATCAAAAGTAATAAAGAAACAAGTTTAAAAATAGCTAAATATGTCTAGTCAAAAAACAAAAAATTAATATCTTTAGAATTAAAATGAGCTTCAAAAATACTCAATTTCCCAAGTAGGCCTTATTCACTGAGGTATTCCAATTTTCGTTTAAAAAAATAAAAAAAAAAAAAAAAAAAAACTATACACCATCAGTTTTCAATTAATAGAGTAACCCATGCTAGACTTCTCCTTCAGAAGGAGACACGATAAGCTCTTATTTGAAAGTTTTAAAAAATGCTGCTAGCATTCTAATGCATCCAACCACATTCCACATCTAATGTAAACAAAGCATCTACAGCAATAGGCGCTGTTTATTTTAAAAAAAAAAAAAAAACATTTATAAATTAAATTCTCGCAAACAAAATGAACAAACAAAGCAAAAAATCACTACTGACCAAGGCCGTATAACAGCCCAGCATCCCTGGAACATGACTGGTGCGTTGTAGACTAAGCAGATCCCTAACCTCTCTGGGTAGTACTTCCCCAAGAGCCATATCAACTTTTTGACAAACTGATAGTCCATGTTTGCCATAGAGAACCGCTTCATGTCAAACACTATACAAATATTGTCGATAATTTGTTCATCAAGTCTCTGAAATGTTTGTTCCTGTTAAAATAACATTTAAAACAAATTTTAAAGTACATTTTAAAAAATCGACAAGTGAATTTATATTTTTTTTTTAGGATATATTAGGAGTGCTAAAAAACCCAGGTTTAAGTTGACAACATAGATATCATTCATTTATAAACTAAGAAAAAAACAAAAAAAAAAAAAACATGGATTTAAAGTTTCTTTTTGTAAAAAATTAATGATTAGGATCTTAGGATCAGACTCTGAATGTTACAGAGATAAACTTAAATTCCCATTGATAGTCTGACAGTTACAGGATGGGGAAGTGTTATATTCCAAAAATGTCTGATTACCAAAAGATTAGTTCCAAATAATTAAACAGATGTCGAAAAAAAAACTAGATTTATTTATGATGTACTAAAATATTTACTCAAACTTTCAAGGGTAAAAAAAAAATATTATTGGTGAATAAGAAAAATGTATTGATCTTTAAAAATAATAATAAAATTAATTTCAGCTTTCAAATACTGTACTAATATTTAATTAAGGCACAAAAGAGATTGGACCAGAGCACTCTGAGTATAGCAGTACCCTATAGCATGAAAGATGTGCTATACATGAGTAATTTAAATATAGAAACATACAGCCAGCACCATGCTTTTTAGTCTTTCAAGTGCAAGCATTAAAAAAATCGTTTTTACATTTGTTCTTAGATGCTTATGAATATTTCCCTGGCTGTGGTTGATTTCATAATTTTCAAATAACAATGTGTAAAAATATTTAGATTCATGTTGCTTATTTTAGGCCATACAAAAATAAACATTCAAGAAGCCCACAATGAACTTACCAATAAGTAGACAGTAAATTTTGTAAGTTTGTCAAGGTCTCTGTCTGCTGCTATATGCTTCCTTGCAATTATGTACAACACTGGCCTAGTTAGAAGAAAAAGAAATACAATAATTGCAAACGTTGTGGTAGTTACATTACATTAAATATATCCAGCACAAAGAAAGTGAAAAATGTTTTAAATGCATTAGAGCTGCTCATGCCTACACCACAGAAGCGGATGACCTTTGCATCATCTGACCTATAGGTTGCAAGGACTGAAAGGGTAGCATGACTACACCTTGCTTCTAGCTTTATTTGACAGCATTTTATGAAGACACTATTCTTAATATACACAATTCAATTAAGCAATTAGACCATCTATTTAAAATATTTTGAATGCAGCAAAGAATATCTCTACATTTTATACTACAATTGTGGTAGTTATAAAGGTAATTGTTATAGAAATAGAAATGAAGACACTATTCCTAATATCCACAATTCAATTAAGCAATTAGACCATCTATTTAAAATATTTTGAATGCAGCAAAGAATATCTCGACATATTTATACTACAGTTGTGGTAATTATAAAGGTCATTGTTATAGAATTAGAAATGAAGACACTATTCCTAATATCCACGCTTCAATTAAGAAATTAGACCATCTTCTTCTTCTTCGTTCTCATTGTTATGTTGGAGGGTTCAGATCACTACACCAACACCAACATCTGAAATGAACTGCGCAGTGGTTTCCAAGTCAGGGAGCTCTCCATATAGTTTTCTTTCTATTGGGGTGTTTTGGGGCCAGTGCCTTAGACGGGCCTCTTGGTAAAGAGCGCAGTCTTGGAGGACATGGTCTGCATTCTCTGATGACACTCCACATTGGCAGATATCACTGGTTCCAATTTTGAGCTTCCGGTACATGTGTTGTCGCATTCTGTTGTGTCCGGTCCTAAGTCGAAAGATTACACGTTGATCTTGTCGGGATAGCTTATAGTAAGCATCATCTTTCTTGTGATTTGGATGTGAGCTTGTCCATTTCTCATTTATTTTATTTATAATTAATTTCTTCATTTCTTCCGGGTAGAGTACAGAGTTCATTTGTGAGCCACTTCTTCCACCCTTGGCGAGTTTGTCAGCCTTCTCATTTCCCTCTAGTTGAATATGAGCTGGCACCCACTGAACAACAGTCTTTCTGCTGTTGTTGTTGAGTTTTGTTAGTGCTGCTCTGAGGTTTTCAACACAAGAGAAACCAGAGTTCTGCCGGCCTTGGAGGGTTGTCTTCGCATCGGTCAGCAAGACAATCTGACTGTGTGGGGAACTTGGATGATTAGCTAGCATGGTAGCAGCTAGTGTTAGTGCTTCCCTTTCTGCTCTGTGGCTGTCAGAGAGTTCTCCAGTTGCAATGGATTTTTCTAGTTTTTTTCCATCTGGCCATTCGATGAGAATTCCAGCTCCTCCATTTGTGGTGGCTATATGGGATGATCCATCTGTGTAAACTCTGATCCATGATCGCTAGGATAATTGGTTTGAAGAAAACAGTTCACTATTTCCTT
>JADKLZ010057586.1:0-15097 GCA_021533235.1 Biomphalaria straminea | reverse complement strand
AGTGTTTTACTTATGTTAATAATATATACTAATTATTTTATATTTCTATATATTTTTAGATTATTTCTTCCCCTCCCTCTAGTATGTTGGCCGATATGGTGGGGTCTGGAGGGGGCGGTGGCATCATATGAATGTATTACTTATGTTAAAAATATATACTAATTATTTTATATTTCTTTATATTTTTAGATTATTTCGCCCCCCCCCCCTCTAGTATGTTGCCGATATGGTGGGGTCTGGAGGGGGCGGTGGCATCAATTTCGTCTTCCCCCCTAAACTTTCGAGTTGTGGGGCGGTCCAATTTCGGGTGGGGGGGCGGACAAATATTAGTATAGAATTCACACAATTTGTAAATGAGTGTATTACTTATGTTAATAATATATACTAATTATTTTTTATTTCTATATATTTTTAGATTTATTCCCCCCCCCCCTCCCTCTAGTATGTTGGCCGATATGGTGGGGTCTTGAGGGGGCGGTGGCATCATATGAATTTATTACTTTTGTTAAAAATATATACTAATCTATATATTATTTCTCAAAGTAAATAGGTTAAACGTGCAACAACACAATGCAACAAGTAAATAGGGAAGATCCCATGGCGCACGGTCCACGGTGTGCATGGACCCAATCCGCACCGCACTATTTCATTCACAAAATAGCATAGACATAAAGAAATCCATGGAACTATACTAATGGAACTACGACTCCGAGGTTTTTTACAAAGCCGTATAGAAAACAGGTTCTTTGCGCATGTCTCGCGCATCCTGCAATGCCTAAAAAATAAAATGATTGAAATAAAGAAGGATCTTACGCCTCGAACGCGCGCAATTTACCCGTGTTGCTTAGAAAATGTTTTTTGGCTTTTTATAAACAGATCGATAAAAACTTTATCCATTTTCAGACAATCTGTTATAGTAAATATAATTTATAAGGAGTAAGAGATTATCACAAAATTATTTTATTTTTAATCACCCCTGGCGTCAAATTCACTCTAAAGTCGATGCTTCTGTTTTGAAGTTGCCGTTCGTTTAGTAATTTTCATGTTAGGTATTTTCTACTAGATCTGGGTAATTTTTTTATGCGCTACTGATGCATGTGGGCCAACTTATAGGCCTATAGCCTACATTTTTAAAAAAAATCCATAAGAATGTAATTTCTATCTCTTATTAGTTAAATTCATATTTGCATGAAAACAGTCAACAGTAATAAAAAAACCCCGTAGGCCTTCATATAGGTCTAATGCAAGCAAAGTTAATAAACGTGCGATCGATAGAAAGGACCACTTTTATTAAAAAGTATATTTTTTTTTTGAACTATAATCTATATACCTATAGTATTAAGAGATTTTTCTTAAAAATCTAAATTATGAAGAAAAAAAAAAACAGTAAGCCTATTAGGTCTATTGATAGTAGACTTATTCAGAGACGGTAGGCCTATATTTAGAGAGTTAGACCTAGATCTATATATCTAATGATGCTATTATATATTTAGCAATATTTATAAAAGTCGAGCTCAACAATCTATATCATTATGATATTAGAGACATTTTAATTATAGACAATATTTAAAAATAATTTAATGAAATCAACCTAATTAATGTACAGATAGCCTATCAAATCTAGTATGCTTGTTTGCAGAAGATATTTATGAGCCTGGAATAGATCTAATATAGGATGCTAAAAACCATGTCAATAAAATAATATTTATCTGGGTATATTTAAAACTAGAAATATAGATCTAGACATTTTCCATAACGGAAATAGATCTACAGTGTTTACAAACGAAGTAAAATGCCGTAATCTAAAGTAATACTAGATCTAGCGCTATATCTAGAAAACACAATCTATTTCTAGTGAAAACAGAGTGCTTGTCTATACGTTTTTGTGATCTAAATCTATTATCGGTTTCATTATTACTACGTTTATATATTACGACAGTGTAGAAAAGGCATCTAGATTGATTGTAAACACCGTAGATCAATAGTCGATAACGAAAATGCCTAAATCTATATTCTAGTTTTAAATATACCAAGATTGCCAGATTTTTTTGCAATAGTATTTACAACTAGCGGTTTTACCCGGCTTTTTCGGGTTTTGAATTATGAATTTGTTTTCTTATATTCGTGGCAAGTTTCTTCAAGATTTTTTCAGAATCTTTTTTTTTATTTTTGTTATACATATTTTAATTCATCGTACTAGATCTAGAAAATACTTGGGCAAAGAGTGTGTGTGCTTATGTACTTTTAAATATAGCCTAATTAATTAACATAATAGATTATACCGATATATGTAGATCTACTTATCTAATTGAAATATTTCTTAATAGTTGCAATAACATAATTTTTTAAAAAATGGACCTGTTATAGTAATATAAAAGTTTTTTTCTTAACACAATCTTAAATAAAGAACTTAAATAAAAAATTACTACTACAGTGATCTGTAGTTCTAAAAAAAATTGAAACGCCCGTTTGAGAACAAATGAACAAATGGATATAGTTTATATTTTGTACGTTCACTTCTAAAACAAAAAAAGTTATCTTTTTGAAGATTAGAGTGAGTATATAAATCCTTGGTCAATCAAAAAGATGCGAACGATGTGACATTAAACTTTTACGTTATTTTGGAGCCCGGAGTTGTCAAGTTCTTTCAGTTGGTGGTGTATGGTGCAGTTTGCAGAGAGCCTGGATAGTGAGATTCGTAACAATATGTCTTTTATATTTTTTTTTTTTTTTGGGGGGGGGGCCTTCATGCTTATTTGATTTGTATCTCCGTGCTGCTCAAGTAAGCTGCGGGCGGGATTATGAATGGAGCTATCGAAGTCAAGCGGACCATTTGGGCTACATGTAATATTGTGTCTACAGAGTTTAGTAATTTTTTTATATTATTTTTAGGATCTTCACTTTATGGTAGTACTACTTAACATATTTTAGGTTTACCGCTAGTATCTAAGGAGTATTTATCATAAGTTTCATCAAGATTGGTTAACTTGTTTTTTATTTCTAACAAAGACATACATACATAGTTACATACATACTTCTTACATTCAATTATATATATATATATCTTAATGGGACGAACCTTGCTCTAGATCTTATGCCATTGTAATTTTCATTCACGTTTAAAAAACTACCTTTTTTAAAATTAGAAAAAATAAACTTACACATACTCATATACTTATAACTTATAAACTTATAAGCCTACATGGATCTTGTTGTCATTATAGATCTAGAATCTATATCTGCATTACAAATTTAAGAAATAGATCTAAAATTTCAATCAAGACGTACAATAATTTAAAATATACTTGAGATGTAAAATCTAAGCTTTAGCCTCTTATATAAGAGACACTTTACGACTATATATCTACTCTATATTATTTTATAAATATAATCTAAATCTAGATAATAATCTAATATCTACATTAAGGCTAAATCTACTAGTTAGGCCTACTAGATATCGTGTAGATTTAGATGTAAATCTGATCTAGTGTAGATTTAAATATATAGATAGATCTAGATCAAGATTTAAATCAAGACTACAACTTGAATCTACATCTAGACCTAAAAGATCAAATAGGCAGTAAATCTGGATCTATATTCTAATTTAAAAATAATGACGATTTTTTTTTGTCGGAATTGGGACTTTGCGGGACACAATAAAAGAGCCAATGAGGAATGCCGTAACATGTGTGTGTTTTTTTATGTTTTAGCGGGACGGTTCCGCTTAATGCGGAACGGTATGCTCATTTGCAAGTAGCATATGAAACTGCACCATACCTAGTAGAAAAAAACCAACATTGGAATCCCTGAGAACATATAATTTTGAGTAGGATGATACAAAATAAATTAATTTTGTGATTATCTCTTACTTTAATAAAATATATCTATTATAACAGATTGTCGGAAAATGGATAAAGTTTTTTATAATCTGTTTATAAAAAGCTAAACAACATTTTCTAATCAACACGGGTAAATCGCGCGCGTTCGATGCCCTAAAATCCTTCTTTGTCTCTGTATTTTTTTTTAAACATTGTACAGGATGCGCAGACAGGATGCGCAAAGACCTGTTTCGAAGTCGTAGTTCCATTAGTATAGTTCCATGAGAAATCAATAGACAGAGAAAAGGAAGTAACTTCGTGAAAACACATGTATATATATATATATCTACTATTGAATTACAAAAGATTTCAATAATTTCCGGAGATTTCCAGGACTTTTTCGTAGGTCTATATTTAATAACATTTCAGGAGATATCGCAGGGGCTCCTAGTAAATCAAGAGACAGCGGGAAATCTGTTATATGTTATAAAATGGTTTAATTTAATAATTTATACATCTAAAATCTGTTCCTAGATCTAGATCTAGATCTAAAACTCGAATTCAACTCTAAGAAGATTATAGAACTTCTCTTCGCAAGTATAGTTTTATGCTTTAGCACATGAACATACTAATTATAGTCCATTTAATCAAATTAACATTCAAATTTGTTTTTCTTAAGCATTGTTACATGAGTGCAGCTATATTCTTAATATCGCGTAAATTAAGGTCAATTAGCCATTTTTGTAATCTCCATTCATAGTATTTTTCATTCATGAATTCACGCATTTTTACTTATAACAAGCAAATGGGAAGATCCCATGGCGCAACATGGTGTGAATCGAATGGGAAATAATAGCCTATCCAAATCCGCACTATTTTCATTCACAAAATAGCATAGCATTTTTTTTTTTACTTTAAAAAGATTTTAATAATGTCCGGAAATTTGCAGGACTTTTTCGACCGGCGGCATAGCATTTAATACCATTTCAGGAGATTTCCAGGGGGCTCCTGGTCAATCAAGAGGCCGCGGGAAAACTGTTATGCTTTATAAAATGGTTCAATTTCATTATTTATACACATAAAAATTAGCACGGGTCCAAAGAAAGTTCGGGACCCACTGTGGTCCAATATGTTGCAGTGCCTAAGGCCTGCCCTGGAAAATAGCGGCGTATGCTATGCAGCCGGTCGACTAGTTATTTTATATTTCTATATATTTTTAGATTATTTCGCCCCTCCCCACTAGTATGTTGGCCGATATGGTTGGTCTGGAGGGGGCGGTGGCATCAATTTCGCCTACCCCCATAAACTTTCGAGTGGGGTGGGCGGTCCAATTTCGGGTGGGGGGCTGACGAATCTTAGATTAGAATTCACACAAGGGGTATACGAACTTATTACTTGTGTTAAGGTTCCGCAAGGTTGTCATTGCCGGAAGTGGTAATGGATGTAAGCACTCCACTACTTATAAAATGCTTCCTAATGGCATGCGTCTCAAATAGCCTCTGACAACCAGTCCAACTCCCGGCCTTCACGTGTGGCTCAGATATTGAGTCCGGCGGAACTGTTCTTACTAACAGGAGAAGGGGCACAGGCGAGTAACTGGCGCCTTAACCAGTAAGCTTCGGGCAGGAGGGGCTCGTTAGCCATGGCTGGCTACCCACCTAGGAGAAGGAAAACTCTGAATTCAAACCTCTGCTGCCTTGCAGCTATACCCAATCAAGGGAAAGGCTTCGGGAGTCAACCCTGAGGAAAAATCAGGAGCTGGCGACCCTAAGGCAGTTTGCAGCACCCAGTGCTACACTCTGGCAGAACCTGCGACGCTGCTGACCCCAAACTGTATCGGCTCTGCCGTTCCTTTGGATACATCAGCTGCGTGGAGAGGGGGGAACTGATGTGTGGGCGACATCGTTTCGACCACAGCTTATGCCCTGGCATTCATCTCATGGAAATGAGATGATCCATAGTCGCTTCGCGACTGACGGTGGCCATAGACTTGTGTTAATAATATATATTAATTATTTATATTTCGCCCCATTCACCCTTTAGTATGTTGGCCGATATGGTGAGTTCGAAAGGGGGCGATGGATATTTTTATGGATGGATATTATTAGAATATTTTTCAACGATATTGAAAAGGTCCTTTTTAATAGGATGAATGGTGAGCTTTAGGTCAGGAGAATGCGTTTCTTCGGTGGAGAAAACGTTTTTTTGGCGTCGAGGCTTAGCTCGGATCCCCATTGATAAATAATGAGCTGTACATGTCAGGATAATGCGTTTCTGCAGTGACGAATGCAAGAAAACGCTTTTTGCGTCGGGTGTGGGAATCCCACTAGCGAAGCTAATAACCCTCTTTCAGACCCTCAACTTGCCTCAACATGACCGTTTTTTTTTCCACGAAGGTTAAAGAACACTGCTTTTTAATTCTCGTAAGTATAGGCCTATAAATATATATATATATATATATATATATATATATATATATATATATATATGCTGTACGCACGTTTATGCATAGGGTTAGGGTTTACTGGGCGTTAGGGTTTGGAAAAAAATCGCCCCCCCCACTCAAAAGTTCTGGATCCGCTAGTGGGATGAAGTGACCGGGGGATGAAGTGACCAGTGGACGAAATGACCAGGGGATGAAGTGACCGGGGATAAAGTGACCGGGGATGAAGTGACCGGGGATGAAGTGACCGGGGATGAAGTGACCGGGGATGAAGTGACCGGTCACCTAATTGTGAATATACGTATGTAATCATTTTACCTATTATTTTTTAACAGATTCTAACCAAACTAATCCTATATATGTAAAGATATAATAGAAAGCTGGAAAAATTGTACAGAAAATATTAAATATTTATATTCATTTTTCTTTATAGAGATATGCACCAAGCCATTTGTAGCTGTTTAATATTGTTATTAAAACAAGCACGCAAGCAAAATGTTAAAAAAAAGAAATAAAGAAATAAAAAAAACGTATCCTTAAATCAATATTAAAATAAATTAATTAACGACCTAAAATTAATTAATTATCTGATTTTTTTTGTTGATGATAAGTATTTTGTTAAGCACAATGAATAATTGTGCACAGTTTTAATTTCATTTGAGAATTGGTGTGGGAGAAATAGTACCATACACACAGCGTAGACTACCTTAGTAACACAATATATATATATATATATAAAATACTTTAAAAGAAAAATAAAACATGTACCTGTTATTAATTGTAACTAAATCAATTATTTTTAATCAGTAATCTAATTAAATTGATGATAGATCTAGACCAACAATAATTATCCGTAGGATAAAATGTTTTGAAAAATGTTTTCGCAATTTTACGCTTTTAGCTTTCTCAATGTACAATGTTCAGTTGGGAATAAAGGTGTTTAAGTAAAAATTATTACCTGGTTGAAGATTACCGTGAGAGTTATTTCAATTTTTTTTTAAGTTATATGAATTCACTTCGAACTGGAGGACTCAAACCTTCTCAAGAAATTGGAAAGGGAAAAGGTCGTCTCTCTGGACGTAGATAGCAGCAGGATTACAAGTTTCCATTCCTGATCAGTTTTCTTGCGTATGTTTCCTGCTTTTCTTTCCTGGTATGCCCATTTACCATTGGTAATCTACATTCAAGGAAGCTTATGTATAGTTTCGATTTCTCTCTGAAGATTGTTAACTGTCCCTTTCTGATGACCTTAATTAACTGGTATTTTGAGTTTAACAGTCCTATTTTCACGAATCAGAGAAATGTCCTTTATATACCATTACTTCAGTCAAGTAAAATTTCATCCCCTTGCTCGATATACCAAGAAAATAATTAGCTTTAATAGTTAATTAACTAATTGGATTTTTTAAAAATCAATTTATATGTTGTCAGGTACAAAAAAAAAACCAACATACAAAGACAAATAAATAATTGTGCAAGTTTAAAAAAATATGAGCTTTATTATGTCTGGGAGAAATAACGTGTACAAACTTTTTTTTTACTAGACAGACAGGGTGAATTGATATAAGCTTTGTAAAATACAACTTAACTTGTTTTCCCTATTTGACATAAAATTTTTAAAAATACAAAAAAACAATAGCAAACATATTCAAAATATATTCTTCACATTAGTCAGTTGAAGTAAGTGCCAAAGGATAAAAACACTTAAGCACTTAATATCTCTTTATTTTTTTTTAAAACTGAAATGTTATGATATTTTATGACATGAAAATCGACTTTCCTGTAAGTGTGTTTACAACCTACGTAAACAAAAAAAGTATTTTCTGCATATTGAAGACAGTTATAATATGTATATAGCCGTTTTGATTTGCATATGCCTTTCTGACACTGTTTATTGTTCATGTAAGATTTTTTTTATATAAATATCGATGATTATATATTGATAGATAAAGCTATATTAGAATCGTTTTATTAATTGTTATTTCTGTGGCACAGAACGTAGTGGTATTGTAGCATTATCATTAATAAATTCTCTTGTGATTGAAGGAACACTTCTGTGGTCGCATTTTAGGCTAATGTAATCTCCGTAAGTTTACACTTTCTTAAATGCTTACCCTCCATATCGACAGTTCCTCTATCTTTCCATTACAACATTTGAAGTATATCTTGACAATCTGCATGTTACATATTGACAATACATCACGTTATTTTATTATTACAAATGATTCATATCATAACTACGACAGATAACTGGAACTATTTTTCCCACAGCGTTATTCACAAGTCAATGTGGCATTGGCGAAGAAGGAAAAACGAAGGAATTACTTTTTATAAGCTGGACTCAGGATCATTTTTCTCAAGGATTTATTGTTATATACAAATCTTCATCATATCAAACAAATGGGATAGACATCGCACATTGTTCAGAAAATGGTACGTGTAATCTGAGAGAACGACAACTATTCTCTCCTCTTATAACTACTTTAGTTACCAACGGAACGATATTTTTGACTGTAACGTTTCAAAATATTTCAAGAAAACATGCTGGATCTTGGGGTGTTAAGTATACAGGATTACTGCTAATCAATGAGAGCTCTACATGTTTTATTCATATTTACGGTAAGAAAAAATAGTTTTGTATACTTACGCAGTGTTAACATTGAATTATTCTAGTTATTTACCAATCTTTAAAGTGACAATATTTAGCAATAACAAAAAAATAATTAATTTCTAAATATGTAATAACCCCTTGTTTACTAGGTATACGCTTTAATCTGTTCTCTAAATGTTTCCTGGTTTCACTGTCCGCTACCATTCCACGTAGTTCCAAACCAGAATTAAGCTTCGATGTAAAAATTAAATTTGTAGAAAGAAAAAAAAAAGTTTTAATTTCCTTTTTTTTTTTTTTTTTTTCAAAATAATTTTAATTCATCTGAAATTTCGAACTTAAATCGTGCTGCTGAAATTCAATTTCAAAAAAAATAAAATAATACAGAACTAATTAATTTACAAATATTGTTTATGGTAATTTTAAGCGATTCCTGTGTGGAAAAGCAGCTAAATGTGTGTGTTGTATGTCTGTTCATTCATCAGTCCATCAATTCAATTGTCACGACTAGGTAACAAAAACATGAAATGATATTGTAACGCAGATTGCAAGTTTTTTTATAACCTACGCATTTTTGTTGCAACACATACTTTTGTTTCATTCAAACGAAACCCATGGCTAAAAGTTTTAAATCTGTTATAGCTCTTTTTATCGTAATTTAAAATATTACAATTTAAAAGTTATTATAATTTCAATTCGTGAGGCCGATACGTTAAAGAGGTGCCCTCATAATCTCTCTTTGTAAATGTCTTTATTTTCTATTCATTTAATAATAATAATAATAAAAAGTTTGTTGTTAAGCCGGTTTGCCAAGTCGTCTAAAACGTCAAGTTTGTAATACAAATGTTATGTGTTGGGTTCTTATACCGGACTTTTTTTTATAAATATATTATTAACTGAGTGCTTTTACCAGTTTATGACTTGTAGAACCAGGATGCTCGCAGACAGTTAAACCCTTGTAGGCATAAAAAATCTCAACTAATAAAACTTGATTAAACTTTGGCCTATATATTTCATAAAGCTATGTATGTTTAAATGCACATATTTTAAGAGAAAAAATATTTATGGATACTAAAGATTATTACTAATATTAAATTATTATTATTGATTGTTTAAAAAATATGAACATAATCTATTATTGTTTATTCCTTTTTTTAAAAACATAAATTAGGAAATAATTTAAAACAGTTTGCTACATAAGATCGCATTATCCTTTTTTATCGGCACATATTTCATACAGCAAAGAAGAAACAATTGATAACAAAAGGTGTTCATAGTGAATCATTGTAGATAAAAGCTACAATATTTTCATGATAGAATACAAGCATTACGTTATAAACTATAAACTTTATATTAATTGATAAGGACAAAAAAAACACTTTTAGTGGTAAAGATGTCTGTGAGGATACTTAATGTAAAATGTATAAAAGGATTTTTATTTACATGTGTAGAGATTTTATCCAACTGATTATAAAATTATCTGATAATTTAGTTTTACATTTAACTACACTTATAACTAAAAAGAATAGTGTTATGTATAATTATCATTTTTAAAACATTTTTCTAAAGATTATTTCTAAATTCATCCTTTTCTTTATTTTACAACAATTGAAACGTCAGCAAATTCAAAAGATTCAAAATGCAGTTATGAGTTTCCGGTTGAGAGTGATGAATTAAACATTACGTGTGCAGCAAACAAAATATATCCTAAAGCCAAATGTGTATTTATGTATACTATCAATAAGGTAAACATTTATTTAACTTTGTTCTTTATTAATGTCTCCAAATTGGTGATTATATTTTTACAACTCAAATCTCACGAAGCAGTTTTAACGTGTAATTTATATATTTTTTTAAAAGTCCTCCTGGAAAATCAACACGAAAACTGCAAATTGGAGTCATGTCATGGGTCTTAAAAACGGTTATAACCAAATGTTCAAACATTGCGCCCGGCAGAACTGTTACCATTGATACGAGAATGAACAAAGGCGAGAAACCGGCTAAAAGAAAAGAAAAAAAAAGTTTATGTATATCTTAAAAGCTATTACAGCTAACAAACAAAAAAAAACTAATTAAAATGCCACGCAGGGAAATGTTTGGTTTAGACCGTTAACATTTGGAAAAAATATAATCATCTTAATATTTAATCTGGTCTGGAAATGTATCTTTCACCAGATATTCAGCAAAGTGTTTAAACAAAAAATAAGCAAAAATATTACGTTCCGGAATATTTTGCACACCGCCTTATGTGTAATTCAATAAAGACTAGTATCTTTTTATTATTTTAAACTTAGGATTTATTTCGACAACTGGCTTATCCAAGTGGGGCTGTTGGGACGATCTATGGTATTGTAACAATAGGAAGTTACAAAAAGGTGTATTGAACAATATTATTCCCTTATAAATGCAGGACTTTTTTACTAAGCTAATATCAACTCACTCTGTCTGATTGTCTGTTTTTCTGTCTGTTTAGTTAAATGGGTGTACACATAATTTTCCACACTTATTCTCGGATCAAGCTGAAACTTCGCATAATTATTCATTGGTTCAGACAATAATAAAAAAAATGTTGGGTTTAGTTTCCTTAAATAATTGTCAATGCTATTTCTCCCTCGCGCAATCTCGAATAAATTTGAAAATAAAAAAAAATCTACTTATGCATAACAATAAACAAAAATATTTAATTAGTCAATTAATTATTTGTGATTAATTATTTAATTTCATATCGAATAAGGGAAATAACTTATATATTATTTGTAGATATAGTTTTAAGGATGAATATATCTCACTTAACATGAATATAGAATTGCCATAAATACGCCTAATATGAATATACTTTCGCTACTTGTGCCTCGACTGTCAGTTTCACTGCAGTACAAGCCCTAGCCTGCTTCATTACTTTATGTTATTTAAATCAATCTGCCTTTTTTTTTCACAAAAACCTTATATTATCTCATTATGACTGTCTGCCTGTGTATCTGTCTTTCTGTCTAGTAAAAAGTTGGAAAATGTTTTATTTCCCATTAAAGGATCATATTATACATTAGCAACCATTATATATAATAAAAGATTGGTCTCATTAGTTGATAGGAGCAAACTAAATGTCATTGCTTACTGGTGTTGCTTGTTATTTGTTTTTAAATTTTATGAGTTATATTTATATTATTTATAGTAGGTTCAGCACTTTACCTTTTTACAATTTTATTTTAAGATTAATTTTTTTTTTTCGTTTTGCCAACTTAGTGAAATGATTTAATCTTTTTAAGGTAGTTTTTGATTTACCTAAAGACAGAATAATGTACCATCATTTAAAACAAGGAGAAGAACCAGTGTACTATCGCACAACTTGTTCATTAAGTTTTAATACATTTTTCTCAATGCAATACAATACGGAAAAAAAGTCAACGTTATTGCCCAAAAAGGTTGGTTACCAGAGTTTTTGTAAATTCAGTTCTTTTTAACTGGTTGTAGGGTGTTTGATGTCTGTTAATATTACACATGGGACTGATCACTGGTGTAGGAACGTGTATGAGTTCCAATGTGTCGGTAATGCTGTAGAATGTGTTGTTTAAAGGACATGAATTTTGATATTTTTTTCTTGTTTTAATTATTGAATATTCCAAAAATAAGCCTAGACTTACAAGAGGATGAGCTAAATTTTGCTGTACATTAATTTAATAAAAAAAAATAAACTTTTTGTGAGTAAATGTATTAATTAAGTACGACAGAACTTACATAAGTTAGCAGTACATATGTAATAAAAATATCTTGACAAAAATCTACACCATTTGCATGAATATGTTAAAGTATGGCGTGTAGTTGTCTTCCCTTTTAAAGAACCTCCTGTGCTTGTTACTATTAATAGTGAATAGTTGTAGGTCGTCTATTTTATAAAAAACTGCTTGCATATGTAATTTTAAAAAATAAATGGCTCACTTTCAAATTTTAATGGATCATGATTTCCTATTTCCTATTTTCCTTTTTTCTACTAGTTTCTGAGATCTAAACGTGACGGACGGACGGACAGACGAACGGACAAACAGGCCACACAAGGGTAATTTTGCATTATTTCCCCTTTTTCTGGGGCCGCTAAAAATCGCGTCCACCAAGGTTACGTAAAGGAATGACTTGAATAGAGGTATTGTAAAAAAAAAATAATTATATAACACTTCCTCTCATTACTCAGGAAAAAAACGCAGCAGGGATTAAGTATAATATAAGTTAAAACGTTTTAATCAATTTATGTCTCCGGCTGACTTGTTAGAATTCTTTTGTTTTTCTTTTTTCTTATAATTGTTTGTCTGTGTAATCTGAAAAAAGAGATAGTTTTTTAATTTATTAAATTACTCAACAATAATGCTCACAAAAAGCAAGCGAAATGTTCACAATTGAATTGATCTAGACTTGAATGGGACAGACATTAAACATTTGAAATATGACTCAATTACGTATAATTATCAAGTTAATTATTGTTGTTGTTATTTTCTCCACTTATACTTTTCAGTGTTTGTTCTTTTTATAAATGCGCACTAACATTTATATTTCTAAAAATTCACATTTTATTGTAAAATAAAATATCAAATTTTAGATGATAAGTTGTCAGTGAACGAACACATTCAAAAACTGTAACATATAAAAATCTGCTCATAATATAAACAAACCTTAATGAGAAAGAACTACTTATAAGGTAGACATTTGTCAGTAGCACAGCAAAATCTATCAGAGCCATATTACAATTATAGTAAAATAAAAATGTATCTTTTTTAAAGCACACAGTCCTTGATCAGAACATTGTTTTTGAATTTATGGATTTTCCTTTCCAAACATCTTTCGAATTTTCATTCAGCTGACTGTTTCGTTTATTCAGTTGTTACTGGCTTTTAAAGGTAAGTTTTAATGTTGAGAATTTGCTAGAGTTTAGCTATAGCTATTGATAATATGTCTATCAAATTGTTATACAATTGTAGTAAGTCATATCTTTGCAATAAAAAAATATAGATGTAAGTCTATACACTTTTATAATTTCTGAATAACAAAAAAAAAGAGAGTTATCTTTTAATTTTTGCAATGAACGTGATAACACACCAGAATATTTATCTTTTGGACATTTAAATGCAAGGCTGATAAAAAAACAACAAATATTGAGATGTCAGACATTGTTTGTTACGATTAAACAGGATATCATTAATAAATATATAAAGACAATGAATACTTCATTCACTCTCGTTGTTGGTGCTCGGATGCAATTCATGGAATATGGCAATTATTTTAGATTGTCAATTACACATTTTTTGTTGTTGTTTTTTTAGCAAGAGAGAGATCATCTTCTAAGCAGCTTTACAATTCTTAGACGACACTTGCGCTGGTCTGGTTTTGCTGGAAGGAGGACAGTCACATCCCAAAAGTCATTCTTTATGTGCAAATCGCGTCTAGCTCAAGAAAAAAAACTGATCTTCCCCTTCTCTGTTATGTGGATGTAATCAAACATAAATTGAAAGCAGTGAATACAGTGTTCTGGTGTTGTTTGTTCTGTTTTGATGATATTTGACTTTAAATTTAACTATTGGTTCAAACGCGAGTTCTCTTAACACACAGTAACCGATTAACTATAAATCACTTTAGGAAATCCAATTAGTAAACTTCAACAAGATTTAATCGTTAATAAAGGGCACAGTCCACGTCGTCCTCTAGCCTAGTTCTGTAGTCTATCGTGTCCGTTACGTTACAACTTCGTGTTCCTAGTTTTTAGCTATTCGTCACGTCACTATGGATAAACCCGATTATACCCAACTTCTACGCGTCTTGTGTCACTACAACAGAGACTGGCTATTGGGAATTTAGAGCATAGACTTGACTCTCCATGTGGAGAGAGATGATGACCAAATGAACTAAAGACAGTAAAAAAAAAAAAAAACAACTATTAGCCTCAGCTCGGGAAGAAAAGCGTGCCAAACGAAAAATATTTACTTCTACAACCAACGCAAAAGTCACCTTGCTGGGAAGAGCATTTGTAGCAAGTATATCAGTGTTACACATACACACCCTGTCATGTGATTTTAACAACAATGATAAAGAAACCAAGGGCGTGATTAATAGGTCAATATCTAGGTACATCAGAATGAATTTGCCTATAATAAAATGTAAAAACTAATTTATTTATTTATGTTTTATTACAGTCTTTCAACAACTTCAGTATGACATATATATATATATATATATATATATATA
>JADKLZ010057585.1:7664-17838 GCA_021533235.1 Biomphalaria straminea | reverse complement strand
TATTTGTTTCAGCCAAGACCTGAGAAGTTGAGACAATTGGAACATACTCTGCATCCACACACTCACCATTCATGCTAATATTTGTTTCAGCCAAGCCCTGAGAAGTTGAGACAATTGGAACATACTCTGCATCCACACACTCACCATTCATACTTATATTTGTTTCAGCCAAGGCCTCAGACACATTAGTAATAACAAATTCCTTATTGGCCCTGATATGATAAATAAATCTCTTTAACTCTTCAAGCTTTACTAAAAAATGTTGCTCCCCCATATTCTGATACAGACAGTTTAGTTCATTTGTCAGGTCCTTAACAATTTTAAATCGCCCTTCTGCTGTCTTTGCACTAATGGTTTGAAAAATAACATTTGTTGAGATAGATGATATGTCCTCAAGTTCTTCATCCCGAAAAGATTTATTTTGGAAATGGCACCCAGCAGGAAGAAAAACCATTTCTGAAGAAAGTTTATGTCTCAAAGAAAGAATATGCCTGCAAGGCAATAAAAATTTAGTGAAGAAAATACAATTGCAAGAATCCATGCTAACCACATATGAATTGGCATCATTACAATTACTAGTATTAAAGATAGAAAAAAATGGTGTGTCTGCATCATTTTGAACAATGTTGTAGTTACATCTTTTAAATAAAGAAATCTGATGGCCCACTAACTCTGCTCCAAATGGTGTTAGTATATTCTTGTATAAAGTAAGCAAATGTGTGTCTGGTAATGTTGAATAATGTTTAGTTATTTTGTGAATGTGGTGTTGTGCTGATTTTATTTTAGACAGATCTGAATCAAACAAAAGTAGCTTAGTTACACATGCTGAGAGTGTTGTGTGGCTATCTAGGTGCTTTTTTATCCTTGAATGATAGGATTCTACATGATTTGTAGTTGTAATATGTAGAGATGCAATATCTGTATTTTTACATGCTGCCCACATGTCAGAAAGTGACCACCAATTATTTTGAAAGTAGCTTTCAACACTGGGACATGCTGAAATGATGTCAGCTTTTAACAAATCAAATGCTTCTTCACTCAATGTATAAGCTTGCTCTTTAAAGAGCTCAAAAACTTTATTAGATAATTCCTTTGAGACATTTGTGTTTAAATACTTTTTCACTGCTGTCATTGTGTGAAATGAACAAAGGCGAATTAAAGATTGAGGAAAACATTGTTTGATAGCACCTATTTCACTAAAATCTTTATCTACAAAAAAAATGTTAGGCTCCACACACACATCATGTAATACACTCAAACATTCAGACAAAATTTCAACACTCTCATTCCTTACAAAAGCATGCAACACAGGTACACCATTACCATTGGCATCAATACACATGACATTCAACAATGGAAATAAATACTCATTGACTTTATAAGTGCAATCCACTATCAATATGGTTTTGTTGGCTTTAAGTGAACCTATCATTTCCTTGGTCATGTATGCCAAATACAAAAATTCATTTTCTGGTGTCACACCATATTTCACAATTCCACCACCAACCTTAATATCGTTAAGAATTTTTTCTACTCCTTCACTGTCCGTGCAGGGGTCTTTTAGTTTTCTCCTATAATTTTCCACGTCCTTCCCAAGAACACATTTATTCTGTTTCTGAGAAATGATTTGTCGCAATTCTGACTGTGGTATTTTGGTGCCAACCATCAGATCCACAGTTTCATCAGGCTGTATTCTTCTATTTTCAGGATATACAAGTGCAGTCTGAAAAAAATTAATTGTATATTATATAGCTGTTGAAAATCAATAACGAGACGTGAAAAGTCATGAGAGATAATTGTTAAGAGTAAATATTCTTTTTAATAACTTACCAAATGATCTGTGGGGTGATTATCATGTGACAATATAGCCTTTGTGATGACAAACTGGTAGCCAGTAACATCTGAATGCCGTATCACTGCACGTATCACTGCACCACAATCATGTTTCCATGACCTAAAAAAAAAAAATTATAATGTCAATATTACACTTTTTGTTTAGAATCACTCTACAAAGTTCCTTTGTTTTAAACCAGGACAAAATGTTTTTTCCATTGTTATGAAATATTAAAATAAATACCTTTGATTCGGCCGGATGCCTTTACTTGAAGTTGGTTTTGTGGCTCTGCCTTGTTTGCATACTAATCTTAGCCACTCATATTGGATAGATTCTTTTGCTGGATGTCCATTGATAAGCTAAAAAAAAATTAAAATTTTGCACTTATAAAGTGTGTGTAGGGAAAATTTGTTCTCTTTTTTAAAGTGTAATTAAATTTAACAGCTGTATAAAAAAATTATATAACATTCTAAACTTAATTTCTTTGTGTATAAAAAGTCAATTAAAACTTCTTAATAAATGGAGAAAGTTTTAAAAAAAAATTCTATATATTTACATGTAATTATTATTTATTATATTATGTATATCTTATAATAATACAGACATTACTTCAAAAAAGAAACAAAAACATACTGACACTAACCAGTACAAAATAAAATGAATGAAAAAAAAAAGCTAAGCTTAGTTACTAGTTAGTAATCATAATAAAAATCAACAACATACCTTTTTAGAACCACTAGTAACAAACAAAACATGCTGTTCCTCTTCATACTTCTTGATAAATTCCTTGAATTCAGTAAAATTTTTGAATGATTTTCCTTCCATGCTTTTTTTTTAATAATTGATAAGTGAAAGTGGTCAAAGGATAATTGATGAGATAAAGTGCCATTATCATGTTTATGCTGGCCTTTATATAGCAACACTTCTGGTCAACAAGCTTGGGGGATTGGCAGGAAGTCTATATATAGTTAACTGGGGATAGGCAGGAAGTCAGCTGACTGTGAATAAAGTTTTTTTGACCTTATTTGACCCATCCGGTTGGGAATAGGGTTGAAGCCTATTCACAACTATTTGGGAATAGGGTTGAAGCCTATTCACAACTGGTTGGGAATAGGCACTCTGTTATTACATTACTGTGTTATCGCCCTTGTGAGACTTCATTGCCTTTATTATTATTGTCTCCCCTGATGAGATGTAATATTTTATTGGATTAACTCCCCTTATTATTATGAAACTAGATCATGGTTTCTAATTAATCATTCTGAAGATGTCCTTCATGAAAAGGCGTCTACCTCCCAGTGTCATCATTGTGGCTAAGTCGATCTACGAATCTCGTTGCAGCTTTTATTACAGGCTACTTCTAATAGAAGCCCTAACTTTGTAACGCGGATACCAGTCTGCTGACACCAGATCTGGAGATACCAGCCTTACTCACTAATCAGAAGAGTCCGACCAACAACCGCATGCCAGAAGGTCCGCCCCTGCAGCTACGTATAGTTGGACTGTCCCGTGCGCTAGGACCGATTAAGCCAGAGCACCCACAGACAACTCAGCATCAGTCACGCCGATCTCGCCAGAGCAGCATAGGACTCAAAGCTAAGCAACAAAGCCCAATGACATTCAGACCACTTGGTTCTCATATCTTATGATGATAGTCCCATTTATGTAAATAATTAGGCTCCGCCCTAACACTGCACAGCTTTTTACCTTTTACCTATTTTATTATTATTATTAAACTGTACATATGTTTTACATAAAAAGTATTTGTTGCCTGCATTCCTAACACTGTGCCTGTAGTCCTTATGTGCAAGTTAAGGTCCTCAAAATATTTAATTCCCCTAGACACCTAAACGGCCACCATCTTTGACCTACTTGTCACATAATTGGCGTGCCTGTTCCGGGATCTATTTTACCCTACTCACACTGCAGGCACAGCAGGCAACCTCCCATTTATTTTACTATCATCATAGTTGAGTACTTATGTATTGAGTGTCATCAGTGCTTTTTTTTTTAATTTTGTATTAGCTGTAATTATACCTTTTGCAGGTTATTAAGCACCAGACCAAAAGCTGATTCCACCTTTCCTATAACTCTTAAGTAATCGCTTTCAGCAGCTCCTTATCTATCCTCTATCCTCTCCTATTGTCCACTCCATCTACTTCATCGCCCCCACCATCCTAGTGCCCCTTCCACCTCACCATGGCCAGTGGCACACGTTCCAAAGCAGACTCTGACATAAAGAAGAAAATGGATGACTGGAAAGAAGCTGCGGCCTACATATATGAGGATGAGGCAAAGAGGAGAGAATATGTGAGGACGCAATATGAGGCCTTTCAAAGAAAAGAAGAAGAGAAGAAGGAGAAGGAGGAGGAAAAGGAAGAAAGAAGAAAGAAGGAGGAAGCTGAAAAGGAAGAAAGAAGAAAGAAGGAGGAAGATGAAAAGGAAGAAAGAAGAAAGAAGGAGGAAGATGAAAAGGAAGAGAAAAGACTAGCGAGAGAGCATGAAATAACCATGGAAAGGGAGAGGAGAGAAACAGAAACAGCAAAGGAAAGGGAGAGGAGAGAAACAGAAACAGCAAAGGAAAGGGAAAGAATACAAGCTGAAATAGCTATAGCTAAAGAGAAGGAAATAACTCAGAGGGAGATAGAAAAGGAGAAAGAAATAACGGCCAGAGAAAAGATAGCCGCGGACAAAGAGAGCGGAGCCGCTAGCCAAGCCTCCTCCGAATCTCGCCCGGCTAGCCCTGCCTCCAGCCAAGGTTCCGTAAACGGCCTACCCTACATGCCAATGGAACCCTTCGACGACAAAAGCGAAAGTGTGGAAGTCTACCTTGTTCGCTACGAAGAAGTTGCGCGCTTTTATGGTTTACCAGAGGACAAATGGTCTTTCAGGCTATCCCAGTGCCTCAGGGGCAAAGCTTACGAGGTATACTCGAAACTACCTTCCAGCCAAAGAGAAGACTACACAGCCCTCAAGCAAGCACTGCTTATCCAGTTTGAGCTAACTGCCGAATCTTACCAGAAGAAATTCAGGACGTCCCGCCTCGAGCGCAGAGAGACTTATGACAGCCTCTGCAGCCGACTGGACAAATACCTGAGAAGATGGCTCACTCTCAGTGATCTGCCAGAGTCCTTTGACGGCCTACTGAGCCTCATACTCGCAGAGCAGTTACTAGAGTGCATGCCAAACGATGTCAAAATCTTTGTCAGGGAACAGCAAGCCTCTTCACCCGCTGACATAGCCTCAGCTGCAGACAGGTACGCGACGGCCCGCAAAGATATTAAAGATGTCAAGGGTAAGACTTCAGCCTCAGAGAAACCAGAAGACGACTCCCCTTCCTTTAACAAACCCTCCTCATCTAGCAAACCCGCGCCTCCTAGCCAATCCTCTTCTTCAGCTAAATATCAGCCTAACAAAGCACCAGTCCAACGACCAGCTACGCCTAACAGCTACGACAGACGAAATCACCCGCCTAGACACAGCCAGACCGATAGCCGTCACCATGACTGGAACAGCACGCGTGACCAACGGCCTAACCGACCGCAGCAGGCCCCACGTAACTTGTCAGCCATAACTGAGCTCCCACAACCCTCTTTGCCTGATCAGCCATCGCCTCTTGACGAGGAAGAGGAGGACCACTATGTTATATCTGCGCTGACCGTGGCCCCTAAACACACTGCTGTCGGCCCTACTCAACCAGAAACCAAACCGGTACCACCTCACCCCATCTCATCTTCCCCGGGGGTAGAGACTATTCTGGTGAACGGTTCTCCTGTCCAGGCATTATTCGATTCCGGATGTGAGGTGAGTTCTGTCATAAGCCAAGCCCTGGTCGACCCATCGGACCTCACTGGTGGAACAGTGACTGTCCAATCTCTTGACCGTGAGATCCCTCCGAAGAATTATCCTATCGCTAGGGTTCACGTAGAATGTAAGTACGTACATGGTACCATCGATGCAGTCGTCATGGATTCGCCAGTGTTTGACTTCGTTCTAGGCTCCAGGTACATACCTTTAGGAGTCGTCAACAAACCATATTTCTCTCTGCCTGTCGGAAGAATGACGAGGCAGAGACGTGGTAGTAACCAGCCGGTTGGACGCCCTGGTCGCCACTATAGCAAACCCTCAGCTAAGCTCAAACCATTCTCCCCTGGCACTGAACCTGCCAGGAAGCCACGAGGGGAGCATAACGCCTCCACTCGTGATGATCCGCGGAACTCATATCCTTCAGCTCTCAAACAACTCCACCCTAGCACTGACACTGCTAGGAAGTCTCGAGGTGGGCAAAATGCATCTACTCGTGAGGATTCATTGAACCCAAGCTCTTCAGCTATAAACTCACTTATCCCTGACGCTGACCCCGCCAGGAAGTCACAGAGCAAAGTGAAATTTCGCTCTTGTGAAAACGAGCCTAATCATGGCTCCACTCACAATATTAGGCCACTCTTCCCTGACACTGACCATGTCCGGAAAAATAGAGATAAGCCGATTTATCGCACTCATGAAGAGACGCCTCACTATGGCCTTAGAGATAAGCCCCATCGAACGCACACACCTTGGGCACTGAGCCATATCGTCTGTCCCGCTTGCCAACCTGCCCCAAGAAGGAGATGTACCCAATCCTATCACCCGGCCTACTTTCCCAGGTCATCGAAATTGTCCCACACAAGTGACAATCCACCTGCGAACAGGATTTAGGCGACAGCGGAATCTTTAGGACGGACACCCTCTGGACTTCGGCAACTTCTTGACTCTTGGGAAAATTTTCTTAAATGTTACGACCAACATATAACCCGAGTGATACCAACGTGGGCACTTCACAGCTCTTCTAACGAAGACCTATCTTTTGCGGGGAGGGTTGTGACAAAAATAAATTTCGCCCACTTAAGGTATCACTCGGTCTAGGCATTTAAATAATTTATTTTTTTGCTATCTTATTTTATCACCTCAGCTTGGCCCTTATGACTATCTAAAGCTATTATCACCACCCCCTCTTTCTCTAGGCCTCCGTGTCACGATGAAATTTCTTAATCTGACACCCGTCTAGCACATTCTTTATCGACAAGGATAAAGACGCCTCTGAATATCTTGACCTAACATCTTGCCGCACCCCCCTTCGGGGAACGGGTCAGTTCAAATGGACCCTCTTCAAATCGACAACAAGGTCTGTCTCGCGCAGCTAATCCCTGTCACGTAAGACAAACGGTCTGTCGTCCGACCATATTGGCGATATCATTCGATAAGGGCCCATCCTTATGTCAATACATGAAACGCGCGGCAAGGTCAAGTGATAATCTTCTCCTAGGCATGGCGGACGATCTAAACACCTGGGAAGCCCCGCCTCCTTGACCACGCGACAGGATATGCGTAATGGCAAGCCCATCCCCTTTCCTGTCCAACTTAGCCTTTTTACTACGCATGGCGAATGGTCTTATTCTCATTTCATTTTGAAGAGCTGAAAGGATACACTTCTCTGTTTTGAGCTTTACGAGCTTTCGCTCACTTATTCATTTCATATCTTTCATAATATTGGACTGGTGGTAAGCTGTTATATGGTTTGTGTTTAACGGCCTCTTACTGTGTATATTTACATGTTTATGCATTTATTTAGTGCATTATATTTGTGTACATATTTGTGTAATTCTTATCTTGGATTATGTAAGTAGTCACTTTATGTATTATATTTTATTATCATGACTTGTACGACTAAATAGTCAAAGTCATCCACTTTATCTGGACTAGAATTAGTTGTAATTCTTGCCACGTGTATTTAGCTCTTTAGCTACTCTTAATTTATCACTGATAAATCACCGCTCGCCATAATATTTATGTAACATGTCATATTACCAAGTATATTTTACTCTCATTCCGTGACAAGGAATGCCGTAATTATTTATGTACTATATTCTATTTATCGGCCTGTTGGCCAGACTTATTACTTAGGTAAAACCATGTAAACATTATCTTATTTGTCTTATCATATCATTATCTTATCTCGGTTGATCACCTTGATTTTAAATGGCGCATTGACCCTGCGCTCAGAATAGACATGAATTATATCCCCTTGTATTTAATTTCCACTTCTAGAGATTACGTTCCTTGAACGAGCCCTGTCTCCATTCAAGCGTGCTCTATTGTTCGGGCCCAACGGCCAAGTGTAAACAATAGCGACTTGGTCACTGACCATCAGCCATTCCTCCCCCCCCCCTTTCCCTTTCATCTCTCTATCCAAGCGGCTCGAAATGATATCACCGTGACAAGGTGTGTCTTACAATTTAACGCCACTTGTAGTCTCCCTTGACGATATACAATTTCTACTATTTCAATTAATACCATGTGTTAGCTCCCTTGATATTTGTGAAACTAAGTTATAGTTTCTTCACATCATTATTACATGGCGGACCCTATTCCCAACCAGTTGTGAATAGGCTTCAACCCTATTCCCAACCAGTTGTGAATAGGCTTCAACCCTATTCCCAACCGGATGGGTCAAATAAGGTCAAAACCCTATTCACAGTCCACTGAGTCAAATTAGGTCAAAACCTTATTCCCAGTTGACTGTATTTAGGTAAAATTAGGTCAAATCCTATTAACAGTTAAAAATTAAATGTTTTAATTTTTCTTAATTGATTGATTTAAAGGAATGTAATAGAAAATAACTATAAAATTATATTGAGAAATAAAATAAATTGATATTGATAAATCTTTACAATTTAATTCAATTTATTAAACTTCTATGATTTCCCCCTAATGTAATTAAAGGAACAATATATACTTTATAGGTTATTTTCTTATAGAATTGTTAGGTAATATTTTTGTTAAATCTTTGAGCTAAACATTTGTAATAGCTATTGAAAAATATATTAATGCACTGTTTTTTTTTTTGTTTTTTTTTTATAGTCTTTTAAATAATTAATACCATTGCTTTGTTACCAATGTTTTCAATTCATTACTGGTCATGTCATAGCATTTTCTTTTAGCCATGTTGAAATGTAAAATGCTATCTAAATCGTAAAGCTAATAGTTTGTTCATTTATTTTGATTCTATTCAATGCAGGGGATATCAAAGTTTATTCTTCCCATTAAGGTGAAATAGGGGAGGCAGGTGGGTAGACTATCTCCTAGTCATGATTTTATAATCTAAGGCCAAGTTGTGGTGGAAGTAGTGGAAATCTTTGAGAAATCGTACCGCAATTAGAATCAATGGATCATGTTCTATACTTATGATCATCTTAGCACCATTTCAATAAATAAATATTTCATTTTTAAACCTTTAATTCTCTTACATGAATAACACAACACAATCAAGACAGACTTTTTTTTTCATATGTATGACATATATTTATTAAAGCAAATAATAATAATAATATGTTCAGCTATTACTGCTAGAAATATATCACATATCATACATAACTTTTTCAGTATATAAGTAAACATGTAAACAATGAAATATATGCACCAAAAATTGATAAATAAAACTGGTAAAGTAATAGAAAAAATATGAGTAATTTACAAAATTAAAATACCAGTACAAAACTACATTTAATTGTTGCAGCTAAAAATGTATTACACATATACTCAGATAAAAAACAGCAAAGTCAATTTTAAATATATAAACTTATACAAGCAATTTAAAATGTGTTAGAGGAGTTTGATAAAAAATAGTACATTATAACAAATATATGGTGAGTAAATATCATATTACTGAATAATGGTATTACTGATACAATAGTTCATTTAAATATTAAAGGTAGAATTATGTTACACTTTTAATGCTCAAGATTGTTCTTATAAAGTCAATGTTAAATTTAAAAAAAAATAGACTTATGTCAAATGTGATTATGCATTTAAACACTTGAAACATTTTATTTGCAAAATTTACAAATAAAGGAATTTACAGAAATATTATTTGCTAAACAGAACTCATGAAACCACCTATCACACACCATACAACCAATCCAGTTCATCAACTTCCCATCTATACAATTCTCTTTTAAAACCTCTTCCATTCCACATTCAGCACATTCATCACTTTTACTTTTGTTTTCCAAACATACAACATGGTTTTCAACAAAAACATTCACATCATTTGCACTGGAACATGCCACATTAGCTACCACTTCTTTTTCCGTACTGCTAACAATTTTAAGTTTTTTACTAACTGAGCTGTAAGGGTAACCTAGTCTTTTTTTCTTAGTGAAGTGTTGTTTATTATTAGGTCTTCCTTTAGTTTTTACTTTTTTCAACATTACATTACTAAATGTATCAGTTGTAGCTTTAGATGAGTCAACATTATTTGTTTCAGCCAAGACCTGAGAAGTTGAGACAATTGGAACATAC